>CAUYRH010090593.1:0-31892 GCA_963574655.1 Perodicticus potto
TTGTCTAGACCAACACCCTAGTTTTACCATTGAGGAAACAGATTGAGAGAGGTTAAATGATGTGGACAAGGTCACACAACTTGCCCTTAAAATAGCTAAACCTGGACTTAAGATCGCCGTCGTAAATTCGACTCTGTTTTATTCTTGTCTCCTTTAAGAATGTGGGTCTCATGTTTACATGGATGGAGCTGGAACATATTCTTCTTAGCAAAGTATCTCGAGAATGGAAGAAAAAGTATCCAATGTACTCAGTGCTACTATGAAGCTAATTTAAAGGTTTCATATGAAGGCTATAACCCATCTATAGCACAAGAATATGGGGAAAGGGGTAAGGGAGGGGAGGGGAGGGAGGAAGTTGAGCTGGAGGGAGGGTAATTGGTGGGGCCACACCCATAGGATTTTGTACCCTTTGATTGCACTAATGTATGCAGCTATGATTTAATAAAAAAAAAATGTTCCTTAGTCTGAGAAGTTTGTGGTCTTTTCCCCATCTTGCAGAATGATCAATAATAATAGTTTCCTTTGATTTATGTTATGTGTAATTTCAACTTCTTCCAGCACAATGGACTATCCTGGAATGTTAAGCTTCCTTAAAGATTATCTTCTGGAATCTCCTGTATTGTTCTTGAGCTAAAAGAATTCAATGGGTAGGAAGGGAAAAAATCTGGCATCAGAGAGCTTAATCAACTTCTTTAAGATCTAAGGAAGGGGAAGTTACTTTTCAAAAATGTCACAATTGTATATGACACTTCACCAGTTCACTTTCTTCTAAATACCACCCAAATCTTCTCTTAATTAAGGGACAAAACAACATAAAACCAGGCAGTGAAACTGATAATTTTTGTATAGGGTCCAATATTTCTAAACTATGGGCAACATAATTTAGCCGTAGTCCAGGCAGCCTCAGAAACCTCATTTTGTGCTGGATGAGGTTTGTGGTCAACAAGTGCTCAAGTCCTATCCTGCCTTCCCAACTACCGGCATGACCTTCAGTAATTTACTAACCCAGCCACAGCTCAGTTTTCCTCTCATCATTTACTGGTTCCTGTCTGTTATTGCATTAAATCCTCAGAGAAGAACAGAATTTAAGAACAAATAACAAACATAAAAAAGGACAATGAAATAAAAGTAAAGCAAAATGGCATAATGGTTAAGAGAATGAAATAAGGAGCTATGATGACATGTTCAAATTTAGGCTGTGACAATCCTCAGCTGTGCTGGGAGTTCTTCCCGTCTAAGACTCAGTTTTCTCAGCAGTAAAATGGGCACCCGGCAGGGCTGTTGTAAAGCAAAATTGAAAAATGCGTGCCCTCTGAGCCATGCCATGGGGTGCTGTCTCATAATAAGTGTTCGCTAGACCATGGAAATTAAGATAAAATACTGCCTTGTAATATTTTGTAATCATTCTTACTCTAGAAAAAGGAATAACTTTCTAGTGTAGACATCCCTGCTTCAACTTTTGCACACTAGTTTCAATATGTTTTTATAGAGACATTATTTACAAGAGCAAGAGGCTGATTTTCTTTAAGGGTCAGAATGCTCTTCCCACATTCAATGCTGCTCCCTCAGGCGTTGTTTGAAGGCTCGAGGGTCCTGCCCTGTTAGACCAGCCAACCGTCCACCTGCAGCTTCCTTTGCCCCATCCGCTGATGAGAACCCAGCCACAGATGGAACACAAATCGGGGGGCAGAGGGGAAGTGTGCAGAAGCCCCCACATTTACAAGAATTAGCTCAGAATTCACGAAGAAAGTTCAATGTGAGCATTTTCTGAGGTCTGGCCTCAACCTGTTCCCCAGCCAAAACCCCAGAAAAAATGATCTTTATAAACAGATGAGGTTCTTTAAATCAGAAAGTATCAGCATTGCATCCTGACAGAGGTCCCCACTAGAGTAGCCACAAACACTTAACAACATCAAACACACAGGCCGAACTAAGCTGATCAAAACATAGCATAAAAAAAAAAAAAAAACAGAACAAGATGTTCTTTCCTGCTGCGTTCACATGAAAAGGTGAACATGATTGATAGAAAATAACTTTCAGTGGATCTTATGCATAAATTATCATTTTCTTTTCTGATGAAACTATGCCAGAAAAACCCTTCCTCAGATAAACTCCTGTCTGCGAAAGCACTGACAACCTGTTAGTTGCAATAAGAGATAAGAAGTGTGAAAGGTCTTCTTCAATCATTTTCTGATTCACTAAGAACTAATTTCCAGGTGCTCTATTCAAAAGCAGACCCGGAAGAACAGTCAACGTACACCGGCCCTTTGCAATGACTTTCCCTCCATAAACCTCTCCAACAAGTGTGCCTGGGCAGCATTCCCAGAGTTAAGCACATGCTTTTTTGTAAAAGAAAAATTCTAATCTTTTCAGAAGTCTGGATTCCGTTCTGAGTCTATGAGTCAACTTTCCAGTCTAAAAAAATGTATTTTTGTGAATTAATGTAAATTTCCTCTGATATGTTTTCACTCTAGGCATTAGACAGAGCTGATCCATAGTTCCATGAAGAAAGAATCCATTGATCAGGAACTATGCAGAAACTAAGTTTCAATTAGCCATTTTGGCTTTGTATTAAAACATTTCTTCCAGAAGCGTGAAACTTCTGAAAATTCATTTCACCAAAAACTGTACCAGCTACCTTGCAAACTTGAAGCCTTTGCTAACTTTATTAAATATAGTAGACTTTTGTAGACATAAATTTTATCTTTGAGGATTTTATGGTCCCTTAGGGAAATTTTATAACCCAATCCCAAATTGAAAGTTGTATGTGGGAAAATTTGAAATATATTTTCTATTAATTGTATAATGTGATTTTTGTAAAAAGCAATTATATTTTTGATTATTAAAAGAGGACTCACAGTGTTTTTTTTTCTATAACTGAATATAACCAACCTGCTTCACTATAGCAATTATTGTACCATTGATATGGATCTGCCTGCATTTATGCAGAATTATCTAGTGTATCTGATTACAGCTCTGTAAATTTTCTCTTTTGTATAAGACAACCCTCTTGGCGAGGAAGCGAATGCATTCCAAATTTATTTCAAGTAAAAAAATCTCAAAATGGTAATTCTATGAAAGTCTTCCACCTTAGAAATTATATGCCTTTTATCTAAGACTAAGGATAATTAAAACTTGGAAGGGTAATAAATACTTAGAATTATCTGTGTATACTTGGAAGACTTCAAGAAAATTAAAACAAGGTTAATTTCTGAATCAGTAGGTCATAGATACATAGAGAGAGACAGAAAGACAGCTATAGATGTGTGTGTATGTATTTATTCTTAATTATTTAGTGAACCTTTCAAGATCAACTTATCAGGCTATATTTCTGCATAATAGCACTGTTAAATTTTGGGGGTTAAAAATGTAACCCTATATTTAGTCCATAATTCTGCAGCTTGGAGACTTAGGTCGGCTCAGTTAGTCAGTAGCAGATTCTGGGGCACTCAGCTGAGCTTCACCTCGCATCTATGGTCAGTTGTTGGGTTGCCCGAGCTCGCTGGTTTTTGGTAGTTTCATGTGGGCCAGTCAGGATGACAAGACCCTCTCAGTATGGTGCCTTGTCCCGCACAAGTCACATCCCTTGGAAGGCCTCAGGGTTCCTATGACAGCAAGCAAGCCTTAACACACAAGCTCTTCCAAGTCTCGGGATCGTTTGCAATGCCCCCGTTGGCTATAGCCAGCTACGTGGCCAGCCCAAGATTGGCAGGGAAGGACACAGTAAGGTCTGAACAATTGGGCCCATTTCATCAATCATTTGGCCACAGTCAAGGTGTTAGTTGGGCTATAACACCTTTGGGTGAAGAGGTGGATTGCAGAGCCTTCATGCTCAGCAAGTATTCATTATAATCCAGCTTCCAGTGGTTTGAATAAATATCCCCCCAGAATTTGTGCCCTCATTGGACCTCAAAATGCACCTCATTTGGAAACAGAATCATTGCAGATGTAACGAGTCAGATGAGGTCACACTGGATTTGTGTGGGTCCTATATGGGATGACTGGAACTTTATTAGAAGGGGACAGGGCACAGGGCAGAGACACTCAGGGCAGACACCACGGGAGGCAGGAGACAGATTGCAGTGATTCTGCTCCAAGCCCAGGCACACCAAGGACTGGAGAAATCTCCGAGTCAGGGAGAGACAAGGAAGGCCGCTCTCCAGAGCCTGCAGAAAGAGCAGGACATGGACGATGCTGCGCCTTAGCCCCCCGCCTCGCAGAACTGCAGGAGAGCAAACACCTGCTTGTCTTTAAAAAATTATTTTTAAAACAAATTTCATTGCATATGTTTGAGGTTTACGATGTGACATTACAGGATGTGCACAGATGCATATGGATCGTACGAGGATCGCTGGAGTGAAGCGGGTTAACGTTTCTCTTAGCTCACAGAATAGTTACTTTTTTGTGACAAGAGCAACTAAAATCTACTTATTCAACAACAAAAATCCTAATACAATTTCATTAACTTCAGTCCTCACGTTCATCAAATCTGTCCATCCTACATATATGCTATTTTGTACCCTTTGACCTACACCTCCCCATTTCATCCCCCCTCACTCTCTTCCTCTCATGAAAACCACTGTTTCATCTGTATCTCACATGTGGAATAAAACTTAAAAGAACTAAAATACCTGCTGTTTGAAGCTGCTCCGCTAGAGGTAATTTGCTCAGAGACCCTAGGAAACAAATTATACCTACTAGCCCCATGCACAATTTTAAGAACTGAGATGGCTCCATGGAACCAAACACCTGCCTTCATAAAATGTATTTCCTCGTTGAGTAAGACACAATAAACAAAGTAAGGAAGGCACTTATGTACAAAAGACTGAGAGTTGGTAAATGCAATGGAAAAATGAAGGATGATGGAAGACGCTAAAGTGGGATGGTTAGAGATTTGAATAGTGTAATCATGGACGAACATACTGAGCAGGTGGCATTCAAACAAAGGCTCATGGCAGGCGAGGGTGGTGGCGATGAGGATGGCTGGGAAAGGGCTTCCAAAGCAGAGAGTACGACCATTGCACAGGTGCCGGAGGAGAATGTGCCTGGAATCAAGGTGGCCTGTGTAACTAGGTAACCAGGTGAGTGGAGAGGCCGTGTTGTCAGATTGGATGGGGAGGGTGGGTGGTGCAGGGCTGGATCTGGGCTGGGCACACCTGAGTGAGGCCTTGCAGGGTATGCCCCATACAAAGAGAGGGCAGCAGAGATGGTAAATTTTCTATTTTTTCTCTTTTGCTTTCTCTCACAAACACATCTAAGATACTAATTTAGGGGAAATGTATTTAGTAAAAGGGAATCATTCCTTCTTGAGGAAAAGGACCAAAGGATCATTTTGAGTCCAACAGATCTTGATTTGAACTGCAACTCCACTATTTCTTTGGTAATTTAGTGAATGTCTATTACCTCGTCTGGGAAATGAGAAAAATCACACCTCCTGGACAGTGCTATTGGGAAGAGTAAACTAGTTAAGCCACAGAAGTCTCCAGCCAGAAAGCAAGCAACCTAACAAAAGGGAACTTTTATCATGACTAGTTAATTATAATCAGTTTTATCTCCCTCAGTAGAAATGGATCTGTGTGTGATTTACCTTCATGCTCCCTCACCTGAAGTCTCCCTCTCCTTACTTGGTACATATCGTCACATACAAATATTTGTGCATTGTTGAAGAAAGAATGAATGAATTAATGAACGGATGGATCTCTGGATGTTCTCCTGGTTCCCAGTCTCTGGCTCCTCTGTCGGATTCTACTTACCACTCTGACAAGTTGTCTCTTATTCACCAGATTGTGAATACTTTGAGGTAGGCTTAATACTCCTCAGCAAATAGGGCCATCAATTGAATTTAATCCTGTAGACAAAATGGGAACCTGAGCTATGGCGTTTGAGCTTTGGTAGACTTCTTTCATTTTGAAACCTCAGGAACCCTTTCTTCCTCCATTCAGGAGATGCTTGTAATATTGCTAGATCATCTCTTAAAATCGCTTAAGGTTAAAAAGGAAAAGAAGAACGAGCTGGTGTTATCACAGTACAAATTGGGAGTTTCTTAAAAGCAGTCGGGTACATAATTGAAAACTAATTGAATGTTCTAATCCATATGCATGAAAAACAATTTGCATTGCTTCATTATTTAAAAGCAGTATAAAGATGAGGATGTGCTGGGAATTACTTGAGGGATAGTCTGAGACTATTTATACAAAATGAAGCTTAACTCTTTAGATTTTGAAAATACAGTTTGGAAATACTTAAACACTGTAAATAACTTGTGTTTTTGGATTGATTTCAGATCAGCAAATGGTGCATTGGTGCTAGTTATAGCTACATTCTATGTAGAAACAGAATTCCAGTTTTAAGACTATATTTCCTCTAGACAAAGAAAAATTCACAATTCAGTGTTCAAAATGTATTGAAACTTCTGTAAGTCACGATATACTCTGTTAGCTGTATTGTAACTGGTAAGTCACCTCTGTAACAGCAAGAGTAATAGTTCCAGAACCACTGTTGGTTCAGAAAAACAAATGCAATCCAGTGGAAGAAAATGAACAGAATTACAAAAGGTTACCATTCCCTGCGCCCCACAAGAGTCCCTAATCTGAGCCAAAGTCCACGTCAGAGATTTTGACCTATTTTTTACTACTTTATTTGTGTTTAATTAAAAGAGTTGTCTATTCTCACCATATGGTCTTGTTGACTCTGTTTCTAAGATATCCCATTGCTTCTTTGAGCTTCATCACACCTTAATTTGTGGAAAGTCCTTTTGTTCTTACTATCTGGTTTTTATTATTGTGCTCACTCCAAATTCAATTTATAGAGACTTTTGTTTCTGACAAGAGGAAGTACAGCTCTCTCACCTTAAACAACTACAAGTAATGGGAAAAATATATGGAACAATGGTTTTCAAACACTAAAAATTCCTCCAAGTGGGAAAGCAAATAGTAAGAGGTCACAACTGCCCCTGGCTGCTGCCTGGGGAGAGACTCTGGGTCTCCGTCCAGAGAGGAGTAAGGAGAACAGGCTTGAAAACCGCCTGAATGTCAGGAGATGGAATGGGGAGTTTGAAAAAAGCAAAATAGGCAGTGATTTCAGGCTCAGATACCCAAGAGAAGAGAGTTGTGCATGAGTGAGCTCCAGAGTTCGCAGAGTCCCTTCCAGGAATTTAACAGAGTACTAATTAGAGTGTGCAAGGGAGGAAAATTCCTGAAGCTTGAAAGAAAACCCCCTGAAAAGAGTAGGTGAAAGAATCTTCAGAGCAAATGTAATGCCAGGACTGGCTGCTGTTTCCTCTGAAGTAAGATTAAAAAAAACAAACAAACAGCGGCAATAATACATGGAGAATTAGAAAGGGTTAACCCAAGGGTTTTGCTTCAAAAGTGGGGAAAATAAGTCCCACCCTAAATGTTCCTCTGGTTCCGTGTAACAAATGTTAAAATCAAGCCTCAAATATATCAAACTGTTGAAAAGTATTTAACTGAATAAAAATGAAGACTTGTTTAAAAATAAAAGCAGAATATTTAGAAATGTGATGTCAAATAGATATAACCTAACAGCTTAAAAATATATATAAAGGAGCCACAATGGTGCCCAGGTAACAGAACAGCATAGTGCTGGGCATTAATTAAAAATGTTCAGGCACGAACAGAAGCTTGAGGAAAACTGTCAACCAATCTACTGGGAAAAAGACATGGCTTATAGACTTAGCTTACAAGGTTATTAACCTCCTAATTGTATCTTTATTTCATTTAAGAAAATAGAAAACAATATAATCATGAAACAAGAAGATATGAAAAATGAAATTCAAAGTGAGTTTCTAGAAATGAAAACTACAGTATGTGAGGTAAAAATAACTGGCGGAAAGTCAGAGCAGATTCAACAGAACAGAAGAATACGTTATAAAATTGATGACATAACCCTTAAAATATTCAGAATAACAGAAAGTTGGAGGGGAGAGTACCAATGGGCTGACTGCAAAGACAGTTTAATTGTACCATTATCTGTGTAATTGAAATCAGTGAAAAAAGTGAGGGGAGCCAGAACACTCATACGGGTGCACAGCCAATATTTGTGTCTTTGCCTCTGCAGATGCTACACAACTTACCTACTCCTTCCTAGTCAGATTTGATCTGTCTCTTCCAGCCTGCAGAGGGTTTGTTCTCCTTTACACCTAAGTTGGAAACAAAATAGACACACATTCTAATGGGGACTGTTTCTCCTTGCTGTACATCCCATAGGACATTTATCACATGGATCGTCCATGTTCATCACAACTTTCCTGAGAATCTTGCCCATTAAAATGTGGGTTCACTGGTGAGCCATCTAGGCAGCTATTTCCCTGGTTTGCTCCATCACCTTCCAGGCCCCTCCTTAGCCTTTTGGAGCACATGTGAGGGACATTAATTAGGGCATCGCATCCGTGCTTCCTCACCCAGCACTTCTTCCCAGCTTTGAGGTACACAGCAGAGCCTACCTTTCCTCTGAGTTTTGTGAAGTCAAAATGTAATTAAAATTATCTTTGTTATCACAGTGCTACGGTTACGCTGATTTTATTCTCTGATGTAACAATGGCAGTTCCAATCTTTTGTGTTACTCAAAGTTCAGTGGTGTTCATTTCCTTCTCTTTGAACATACAAAAATTGTCAGAATATTAGAAAGGTGTCTAATCTGATTTTTTAAATTAAAATATATGTATTTTGAAACTATATCAAATTCCACACTCCAAAATTGAACAGAATTGTTTTTTGGGTTTTTTTGTCCGCAGCCATCTGGGAATAACCCTTAGACATACTAATGTGTCTGTCCTACAAAGATATGTTTCTACATAACCACAGACAGACACCAAAATCAGGAGATTCCATCGACACATCAGTACCATCTACACCTTAGACTTCGCTCAAATTTCACCAATTCTCCAACATAATTCAAGTAAGAGGTCCAGAACAGACTCACTTACTGAATATCTTTAGTCTGCTCCAATTAGCCTTCCTTAGAGTTTTTGTGTCTTTCATGCCCTTTGACCCATTTGAAAGATACAGGCCAATTATTTTGTAGTATAGCTTTCAATCTGTCTTGCTCATTCCATCCTATCATATAACTTATACTATTGGTCTTCCCCTTAATTGATGACATTTACTTTGCTTAATTATGAGGATGTCTGTCACTCCTCTCCACTATAAATCATTATTGTTCCTTGTAACTAATTATTTCATCAGGTAAAAATGAATCTATTTGAATATTACCTTCATCAAACTTTCCATTTTTTCATTCTTTTTTAAAATTACAGATTCTAATTTCATTCACTGGTTTATAATCCATGACTACCATTATTATGATAATTAAATTGCCTCATCTTTGGCCAGAAGGAGCTTTTGGACTGATCATCTTCATGTGTGTCTTTCTTTAATTTTTGATAGAA
This sequence comes from Perodicticus potto, assembly GCA_963574655.1. Taxonomy (NCBI): domain Eukaryota; kingdom Metazoa; phylum Chordata; class Mammalia; order Primates; family Lorisidae; genus Perodicticus; species Perodicticus potto. The sequence goes on from CAUYRH010090593.1 coordinate 9,407, forward strand.
AAAAAAAAGTCCCAGGATTATTTTGTACTCTCTCTGCCCCTACCATGAATCAGTCATTTCAAGGGGCACTCGTACCTTTAAAGATGTTAAAGGATATTTAAAATCCAAGACAGGTGTGGTGGTGTCCAGCAGGCTCTCCCAGTAGACTACAGCAGGGATGTATAAGTATGTTTATTTTTAGTTTTCTATGCGTATTTCTCTATATTTATCTTATACCAATTTATAGATTTTAAGAATTACATTTTTATTTATATCTCCAATTCCAACCAAATTTAATCACATTAATTCTAGTTTAATCGCATTTATTCTAATGTTAGGATACGTAACATTCTTCTTTGACAGTCTGTCTCTCCATATCCTTACATAATTACCGAATTACTGAATTCTCCTTTATGTAACCCATTTCTTGTCATCATTGTACATCCTTACTCCCTGCTCCAAATTGAGTTCTAATAACTAACTCATGGGGAGATGCTACCTGCCCCTGCCAGGACACCCAGTGACACTCTCTCCACACTGCTAGGTCTCTGACACCTGAGCCAAGCCTCTGCATCCCATCTACCCTCCTGCAGAAGATGACCTTGCTCATACCCACCTAGTGACTTTTGGTCTAAATTTTTCAGAAAAAAAGTTGAGGGAGAGTGAAGGAGAGGAGGAAGACTTCTAACAAAATTTTAAATCTGTAATTGTTCCAACAAGGCTACAAATATTGACATTTGAGATAGCTCTATGTAGAGTGCACATTTGGTGCTACTGCTTTATTTCTTCAGGAATCAGTTATTGCAAGGCAAAGATGAAATTGTGACTGCATCACTGACAACAGCAAGTGTGAGGTTTTATGACCAGTTCAGTTCAGAGCCCACTTCCGAATGGGACTCCTGTAGAGTCCCCCTGGAGAGCAGCACGTGCTCACTGAAGTCAAGGTCGTGTTTCATTCACACCACACTGGTCATCCATCCGTGATCCCTAAAACACAGAGGGACAGACATTTACACTCTGCATTAACATTTCACGTGTGTAGGATGTGAGAGTTTGCTTCTATGCTTCTTAGCAACCACAAACGGATCTAGAATCCAATGTCCCCTGAAACCCAAACAGCCCTTGTTCATGTAGAAGGGAAGGGGCAGAATCTCTCTGGCTGAAGACCCCGCCGGCACAGTCTTCAACTGGCTCAATCTGTCTTTCTGAGAAGATCTCAGAATCTATGAGCTATGAAAAACTCCCAGATCAACGACCCAAACAATTATTCCTGGTGCATTTATCCCCTCTCTGTGATGGAGGATACAGAAAGGTTTAAATAAGTAGGGAAATTTGGGGTAATCCTCCCTTTATCTCCCTACAATTAATATAATCAGAAATGATGGACTTGAGGACTTTCAGCTATTTCTGTGGATATTCTAATTCTTCTTTCCTGAAGTCTGACTCTTGTCTAAACAAACAATTATATAGTTGCATTTGATCAATATTCTTATTTATGACTGAAAAATTATTTTCAATGCCAAGAATTCCAGTACATTATTGGAAGAGACTATGATTGTCATGAATAATGTGCTCCTGTGTATAATGTGTACTCACATTTCTGGGCCAAACTTTCAAGGAAACACAATCTTTCATTTGAATTTTTTAATTCAAATTTGGATCTGTTTATATTCAGATACTTGGTTTTAGCATGTAGAAATTTATAGTATTTATTTTTAACATATTATGATACAAGATTTTTTATGTAAAAAATAATTACAAGAATAGATACCAGGTACAAGAAATTTTATATAGTGGTAACAAATAGTACTCCCCAGGTATAATGCACATCCTTATTTTTCTTTCAAAACTTTAGTCAAAAAAGTGTGCTTTATACAGAGCAAAGTATGGTATTCTGTCATGTCAGGGGATTTGGGGGGTTAAACATTGGCTCTGAATCTAACACATGTTCAAAATCACCAGGCAAGTTCAAATCTTAGTTAGTGGTTTCACTTTTATAGATCTTTTATTTATTCCTTGAAATGGGCTCAGATGGATTAACTCCAACTGCTCGGGTAGTCTCCTTTCCCTTGGGGAACTGTGCTGCCTCTCTGTGAAGCATTATGAAGTGCTGTTATCGCTGATGGATAATCTTCATTATTTCCCTAATGGACTATGGTTGCCTTGAGATCTATAACTTAATAATCCCAGTTCTGAGTACAGGGCCGAGCACATGACAAGCATCCAATAAATACCTGTTAAAAAATGAAGGAAACATGGATGAGAGTATCAGCCTTGGCATCTAACTCAGGGGCAAATGCCTCATTGCCCTTGATAGTGTTAGTTAGACTTGGCTTACCTCACAAATCCTGTGCCAGCTCTGCTGGCATTTCAAGTGAAGAGAGAAGTGATGTGTTTGCTTGGAAGGTGTAGTAATTCACATCGACAGCCAGGGTGGGTACACCAGAAATAACAGCCTCAACAAAGTAATGACGATGGCCTTATTCAGCATCTTCCTACTGGAAGTCTCTCATAGCCTAGGGCTAGAACGTGGATTTGGATTTGTGCCAATCAACTTGGCATTGGGAAGAACTCGCCTGAAATGTCAGCAGGCCTGAGAACACACTCACTTTGAGCTCCTGCACAGGTCAGCCCAGCCTTCCCTCTTGCAGTCACAGGTCAGCTTGATGACCTCAAGTCTCTCTACTGAGCCTGCTCTCTCACTGCTCCTCTGCTCGCGAGGGGACCCTCTCTGTTGCCCAACCACCTCCTCTCTCTCCTGTGGCTGAATCCTCACCTTCAAACCTCAGCTTCATCATCTTCCCTCCAGGAAGCCTCATCTGATCCCCCACACTAGGTGAAGTCCCACTTTCCTCACAGTGCAGGACAAGTCCTGGGATAGTTAGGGCCCTTTTCTTATTTTTAGTTCTCAGAATGTCTGTTCTGAGAATGAAACACTCAGAAACATTCTCATTCATTCTGAGAAGGAAAACACCCCAAGATGAAGCGGAACTGGCTGACTAGCTAGTGCTCTGTTCCTGTCCCTCCTAGAAAAGAAAGTCCCATGAAGCATCAGCATAGCAACCCCGGTGGGCAAAACCCCAGTGTGGACGCTGTTAGGGTCCCTTGGCCCTGGTGCAGGTGGGACCTGGTCTGGTAAGACTCAGGTAGTTTTCCCAAGCTCTGGGAAACTATCTCACCATGAATTCTAGGCTCCCATTGTCCCTTGCTACCTATTTGGGAGTAATAAACTTGCTTTGCTCATCTGGTATGAGTGTTCTGGCTCACCAGACTCATACATAGAAATCTTGTTCCAAGGTGAAATTGGCAGAAGTGTCCGGACTCCTGGTGACTTGAGGTACTCGTGGTCTTTGCTGTCCCCAGTGCAGTGGGAGCCTGCCCCTAGGGTTGGCAACTGGTGGACAAGAAACCTGTCTCACACATAACACCTGCCACTTGTCCTTCAAAGAAGTCATGTGCTCATAAATACTTTTAAATTGTCAGTGGTTCTTTCTGGATTATAAACTCTGTGAGTACAGGGACTCTATCCGTCTTTTTCACTGCTCTACTTCAATTCCTGGCTTTCCAATCCATCTTATGTCAGCTGTTGAAAGGCAACATCAGATTATATATCATGTATTACAGAGTACAACATATAGTAGGATTCCTGAAATTCTTTGTGAATTATTGAAATAATCCTCAAAGCATGCCAGGGAGACAGTGATAAAAAAGCTAATTGGGAGCCTGAGGCAAGAGGATCACTTGAGCTCAAGAGTTTGAGGTTGCTATGAGTTATGACCCCATGACACTTCACCCAGGGTGACAAAGTGAGACTCTTGTGTCAAAAAAAAAAAAAAAAAATTACTTATAAAGTTTCAGATTCAATTTTTATTTCCTGAGACAGAATCAGAAGTAACTAAGATGTGTCCCATTAACTAGTTAACTAATTATGTCCTATTAGCTTGTGTTTGATCATCTCACATCCAATTTTTTCCTTCCTTCCTTCCTTCCTTCCTTCCTTCCTTCCTTCCTTCCTTCCTTCCTTCCTTCCTTCCTTTCTTTCTTCCTTCCCTCCCTACCTCCTTCCATTCTTTCTTTCTTTCTGACAGAGTTTCACTCTCTCACCCTGCCTGCGTTGAGTGCTATGGCATCATAGCTCACAGCAACCTCAAACTCTTGGGCTCAAGTGACCCTCTTGCCTCAGCTTCCTGAGCAGTGGGGACAATAGGTGCCCACCACAACACCACGCTAGTTTTTCGACTTTTAGTAGAGAAGGAGTCTCACTCTTGTTCAGGCTGCTCTCAAATTGCTGAGCACAAGTGACCAACGTGCCTCAGCCTCCCAGAGTACTAGAACTGTAGACATGAGCCACTGTGCCCAGCTTCTCATATCTGATTTGGAAGGCACCCTCTGAGGTATAAGCTAGTAGGCACTGATGGTACTTGTGGCTTCTGTTCACAGGGGCAAAATAAGTTTTTTGCACATCATTAACTATGGGTGCATTGAGAAAGATTTCTAATACATCTGTAATTGTATTAAAATTGAGGACTTATAACGATAGTATAAGCATCAGTAATAATAATTACCACTGATTGATGATATTGTATACAATGGCCACGGTTTCTAAATACTTTATATATAACACCTACGTTAATCTTCTCAAGATCTCTATAGGGCACATGAAAACATTTCCCTTTAATTTGGAGAATGTCTTCTCTAAAACAGTTAAATCACTTACCTGTGGAGGGTCACAAAGCAGATTAATACTGAGCGAATGTTCCAAGCCAAATCTCATCTGGTGCCAAAACCCATATTATTGTCAATGCTCCTTTGTGTCACTTCATTTTTAGGAAATCACAGAGCAATGCCAGAGGAATATTTCCTCAGAAATTGAGGGAACTACCTTTCTCTCTCTCTTTCTAAGACATTTAGTATTCAAAATAGAATCTTCAAAAAGGTACAACATGCACAAAAATGAAAACTATAGTTGGCTGATGCCGCCTCTTGCCCCTACCACAAACCACATGCACACAAAGTCCTTCAGTGGCTCCAAGTATTGCCAGAATGCAAATAGCACCTTAGCCGGCTGCACACGGCTTCCATTTTCCCAAAAGCTTTTCCTGCAGATTTACCTGCTCCTTCCTTCCATGGCCTCCAATTATCCAAAGTGGTCTCCAGGTCACCAGGTCACCATGCATTTTCTTGTCTTGTTGCCTTTTTTCAAATTTTTTTTTAAATTATAACTGTGTATATATATGGGGTACAATGTGTTGATCTGATATGCATTGTGGAATGCTTATATCAAACTGAGTAACATAACCATTGCCTCACTTACTTGCTGTGGTAAGACATTTATATTCTACTCTCAATAGCTTTGAAATGTACCATTGCATTGTGCACAAAAGGTGAGGTCCCACCAATACCCTCCTTCCTTCCACCTTACTCCTCCCCTCCCCTCTCCCTTCTCTTTCCTTCTTTGTCTGGACTATAGTTGTGTTTTATCATTCACCTTAATGTGTAGGTGATTGTATATTAGTCTCATAATAGTATTGAGTTCATTGAATACTTTTTTCTCCATTCTTGAGATACTTTACTAAAAAGAATATGTTTCAGTTCCATCCATGTAAACATAAAAGATGTAAGGTCTTCATCCTCCTTTTTTCTCACTGCATAGTTTTCCATGGTGTGTGTGTGTGTGTGTGTGTGTGTGTGTGTGTGTCACAATTTGTTAATCCATTTTTGGGTCAATGGGTACTTGAGCTGCTTACATGACTTGGCAATTATGAATTGGGCTTCAATAAACATTCTGGTACAAATGTCTTTGTTATAAAATGATTTTTCATCATCTAAGTAATAGAGGAATTGCAGGATTGAATGGAGGGTCTAGTTTTAGTTCCTTGAGTATTCTCCAAACTTCTTTCCAAAAAGACCATATTAATCTGTATTCCCACCATCAGTGTAGAAGGGTTCCCTTCTCTCCACATCACGCCAACATCTTAGTTTTGGGACTTTGATGTGGTCTAATCTTACTGGAGTTAGATGATATCTAAAAGTGGTTTTGATTTGCATTTCTCTGATGATTAAAGATGATGCACATTTTTTCACGTGTTTGTAGGCCATGCACCTGTCTTCAGAGAAGTTTCTGTTCAAGTCTCTTGCCCACAAAGAAATGGGATTACTTGTTCTTTTCTTTTAATTGGTTTGAGTTCTCCATGGATTCTAGTTATCAGACCTTTGTCGGAAACATAACCTGCAAATATCTCCCCCCATTCTGAAGGCTGTCTGTTTGCTTTACTCACTGAGCTATTGGCTGTGTAGAAGCATTTCAGTTTGTTTGGATCTCAGTAATATATTTTTGGTGTTGCTTCAATTGCCAAGGATAAAAATATTTTCCCAGGCCAATTACTTCAAGTGTTTTCCCTGCACTCTCTTCTGGTATTTTTATAGTTTGGGGTCATAAGTTTAAATCTTTTATCCAGTGAGAATCAATTTTTGTTAATGGTGAAAGGTGAGGGTCCAGTTTCAATCTTCTACTGGCCAGTCAGTTCACCCAGAAACATTTGTTAAATAGGGAATCTTTTCCCCAATGAATGTTTTTAATATGCTTATCAAAGATCAAATGACTATAAGTGGCTGGTTCTTGGTTCTCTATTTTGTTCCACATATCTACCTGTCTATTTTTGTGTCAGTACTATGCTGTTTTGATCACTACAGATTTATAGTATAGCCTGAAGTCTGGTAACATGATACCTCCTGATTTGTTTTTATTTCTGAGTAATGTCTTGACTATTTAAGGTTTATTCTGATTCCATATAAAACAAAGTACTATTTTTTCAAGGTCTTTAAAGTATGACATTTGTGCTTTAACAGGCATTGCATTAAATCTGTAGATTGCTTTGGGTAGTATGGACATTTTAACAATGTTCATTCTTCCCAGCCATGAGCATGGTATGTTTTTCCATTTGTTAATATCTTCAACTATTTCTTTCCATAGATTTTCATATTCTCTTTATAGAGCTCCTTCACATCCTTTGTTAAGTAAATTTCCAGATATTTCATCTTCTTTGGCACTATTGTAAAAGGAATAGAGTCTTTGACTGTCTTTTCAGCTTAACTATTGTTGATATATATAAAAGCTACCGACGTGTAGGTATTGATTTTGTATCCTGAGACACTACTGTATTTCTTGATCACTTCTAAGAGTTTTGTAGTTGAGTCTCTAGGGTTTTCCAGGTATGAGATCATATCATCCATGATGAGTGACAGTTTTATCTCCTCTGACCCCATTGGGATACCCTTGATTGCCTTCTCTTGCCTGATTGTGATGGCTAAGACTTCCATTACTATGTTGAATAACAGTAGAGACAATGGACATCCTTGTCTACTTCCAGATCTAAGTGGAAATGTTTTCAATTTTGCTCCATTCAATATGATCTTGGCTGTAGGTGTTCTGTAGATGGCCTCTATCAGTTTAAGAAATGACCCAAGTAAGCCTATTTTCTTAAGTGTTCTGATCATGAAAAGATGGTGAATACTATCAAAAGCTTTTTCTGTAACAATGGAGAGAACCATATGGCCTTTGTTTTTTATTTTACATATGTGATGTATTATATTTATAAATTTCCATTGTTGAATTAACCTGGTAACTCTGGGATAAAACCAACTTGATCATGGTGCACAAATTTTTTGATGTGTTGTTGAATTCTGTTTGCTAGGTTCTTATTGAATATTTTTGTATCAATATTCATTAATGATACTGGTCTATAGTTTTCTTTATTTATTGGGTCATTTCCTGGTTTGGGGATCAAGGTTATATTTGCTTCATAGAATGTGTTGGGAAGTATTTCCTCTTTTTCTATGTTTCAGAAAAGGTTATATAATATAGGTACTAGTTCCTCTTTACAGGTTTGGTAGAATTCTGGTGTCAATCCATCTGGTATCAGAATTTTTTTTGGGGGGGGGAGATTTCATATAGTTCATGCTATTTCAGTGTTTCATATAGGCCTACTCAAAATTTGTAATTCTGGTTGAGTCTAGGAAGGAGATGTGCTTCCAGGTATTGGTCCATTTCCTCCAGATTATCATATTTCTGAGAATATAGGGTTTTTTTGTAGTAATCATTGAGGATTTTTTGAATTTCTGAGGTCTCTGTTGTTATTTATCCTTTATCATTTCTGTTTTTTTTTTTTTTTTGTAGAGACAGAGTCTCACTTTATCGCCCTTGGTAGAGTGCCATGGCATCATACAACTCACAGCAACCTCCAACTCCTGGGCTTAGTGATTCTCCTGCCTCAGCCTCCTGAGTAGCTGGGACTACAGGTGCCCACCACAGTGCCCGGCTAGTTTTCTGTTTTTTGCAGTTCGGCCAAGGCTGGGTTTGAACCCATCACCGTCGGTATATGGGGCTGGTGCCCTACTCGCTGAGCCACAGGATTGATGATATTAGAGATTTTACTTTTCTGTTTCTTTTTAGGTTAGTCAAAATTTTATAAATTTATTAATCTTTTCAAAAAACCAACTTTTTGTTTTATTGATCTTCTGAATGATTCTTTTTTTTCACATTAATTGAGCAAATTGATGGGCATGGTAGTGTTTTGGGTGTCATGTTTTTCAAATGTCCAGTGGATATTTTTAATCCTTTCACCATTGTGGAAGTTAGGTTTGGTTCAAAAATTTCTAGGTGAGTTTACTTTGGTAGTATAACATTGGCTGATCATTATGGAAGATGGGTCTGAGAATATCCTGGAGAGCTGATTTCGTTATGACAAGTATCCTCAACATGTGTATGTCAGTAAAGCATTAGATTTCTCCATCACTTTTCTTATATCTGGCTGCTTACAGAATTTTCTCCTTTATCTTAACTTTGGCAAAGTTTATTACAATGTGTCTAGGAGATGCCTTATTTGGATTGAATCTTGCTGATGTTCTTAAACTGTCTACTATCTGAATTTCTGTATCTTTTTCAAAGGTTGAAAAATTCTCCTCCATAATCTCTTATAGTAGAGAATCTGTGCCTTTAGGACTATCCTCCTCTCCTTCAAGAATTCCTTTAAGAGTAGTATTTGATCTTTCAGAGTGAACCCACAATTCTCTCAGGGAATGACCAGTTTTTGCTTTCCATTTCTCTGCCACTTTGAACTCTTGGGAACTTTCAAAACCCTTGTCTTCAATTTCAGAGATCCTTTCTTCTGCCTACTCCACTCTATTACTAAGGGATTCTACTTCATTTTAAAGTTCTTTGAATACCATTTTCATTTCCTTGAGTTCTGCTACCTCTTTTCTCATTATGTCCATATCCTTGGTGATTTTCTCTTTGAAATCATTAATTTCTTGAGACAACTTTTGTCTGACTCTTTGGACTTCTGTTTCCATCTTTTCCACCACTCTATTCATTTTATTTGCCATCCATATTCTGAATTTTTTTCCTGACATTTTAGCCATTTGTTTATCAATGGAAACTTCTGATGCATCTCTTTTGTAATTTCTTGGGAGAATTAATCTTCTCTGATTACTCATGTTGCCAGAGTTGTTCTGCTCCCCATGATTATTTTCCATAGTTTGGCTCGTAAAACTGGTAGGGTAAGATTGTATTGAGTGCCCCAGGAATTGTAGTTAACCAGTCCTTTACCAAAGAGGTGGGACTGGTGATTGTGGCTTTCCCTACAGTTTTACAAAAACACCTTTCAGACCTGTAGCCAGAGCCTCTGAGGACTAGATTGGTGTTACAGCTGGCTCTATCCTCTAGTCAGCCAGCCTGTATCCAATCCTAGTGAGTTGCAAATTTAGGCTAAAATCTCAGCTGAGGAGAGATACAAGCAACTGAGACACCCTGCTCTCCACCAGCGACAAAAAAGGAGAATCAGTCCCTCCCACTACAACAAAACCATGGCTCAACCTTGGAGGGTCCCCAGGTGGACAATCCAGGTCAAGAGTTCAAATCCAATTGTCCCAGGCAGCACAATCACTGCTTAAAGAGTAATCGATGGTACCACACCTATGGTGCATCTTACAAGGGTACATGTGAAATTTACTAGGTGTAGAATATAAATGTCTTAACACAATAACTAAGAAAATGCCGTGAAGGGTATATTAACCAGTTCGATGAAAACATTTCAAATTGTATATAAAACCAGCACATTGTACCCCATGATTGCATTAATGTACATAGCTATGATTTAATAAAAAAAAGAAAAGGTCTCCAGCACCCCAACAGTAAGTATCCACAGGCAGGTCCATGCTGAAAACCCTAGCAGCTGGAGTGTGACTCCCTCTGGTGCTCAGTGGAGTCAGGAAGGCCCACCTGCCAAAGAGTCAGTCTAGGAGGGTTGGCACTTCCTTCTCTGCCTTCTGCCTTGCACTGCAGTCTCACACTACCACCAGTAACCCCGCTGGACTGGGGCCTAGCTCCCTCCAGTGAGCAAAGGCACCAGGGGTATGCGCCTGCCAGAGTCAAAGAGGAGTCAGTGCCTCTTCCCTGGCTGCACACTGCCACTGGCAACCCCAAGGGGCTGAAGTCAGGATTCCTCTGGTGTTCAACAGAATCTGGGGAGTGCTCCACCAGAGTCTGTCCTGGAGTGTGAGTACCTATGCCTGCAGCAGGTACTGTCCTGGGGGTTTTTCTTTCCCACATAGTCTACATCTCTGCCCTAGTGGCACTTCACTCCCGGCACCCCTGAGGGATTGAAGCCTGGCTCCCTCCCATGACCAACAGAATCAGGAAGTGCTCCTCCAACATCTGACCTGAGGCATGAATCCCTCCCCCCCCCCCACTAGCCGCATACATCATGGCACAGCACTCCTCTTTCTGCCACTTTTCCCTTTCTCCCTGTGCCCCCTAACTTCCACTTGAGTCACTGTTTTCTTGAAGTTGTGCAGTGGCCCACACAATACCCAGGCTTCTTGAGGAATAGCTAAACACTCTGGGTTCTGATGGGGACAGGCTTTCAGACCATCAAGGAAGGGTGGACTGGGAGTTCAGACTTGTGGGAGAATATTTGTTTGTTCAATTATATGCCAGGCAGGAGATTGCCTAGCTCACAGATGGGATCTCTCTGGAGAAAGAGTCCTAGTGTTTTGTGACTCTCTCCCACGGGGTAAAATAAGAGGTTTTCTATTCACTGCTCACTTGTAGAGAGCAGACAGCGAACCACTCTCTTGGGGATGGGGTCTCTCGTCCTCTTAGCTATGGGTTTTGTACCTGGAATTTGTTTTCTCGGAGTTGCAGCTTGCCTCAGCAGGGATGATGTGAACTCATCAATCTTTCTTAGCTCAGGTCCAAACCTTCAGCTTCATTGAGTTCATTTTGTCCTTTATCTCTCCCTCTTGACAGGAGCCTCTATTGAAAGCTGGCTCCTGTCAGCCATCTTACCTCCTCTGAAGCCATCTTCTTGTTTTCATATGAGCTTTTTCTACTGTTGTTGGTAAACACATTATGCATATCCCAATTCAAATACAATTTTGACCAAATATGTATTTGGATATTTCTGCCAAATCTCCACAATATTAATCACTCTCTAACTTCAGGCATTAACAATGGTCTCTGTGCTGAATGAGTGCATAAAACGGAAATAATATTCACAGCACCACCTTTATTTTTTTCTAGCTTCAAATATTCATTCCTGAAGTAGGAAATTCTCTTAATCATCTTGTTCTTCCTCAGGTGGATATATTTGGCAATGACCATGATGTTGATAATTATGTTCCCTCAGCATTGGCACACACATTTTCAGTTGTTTTATTTGAATGAGATAAAAGTTAAAAAGGAACAAGTGAAGTGCAGTAGATGGGGCTTACTTCCTGGCGGGGGGCAGTCCTTGTTCCCAGCAAGACCTGTGCATTAATGATTCTCTGCACCAAGTCTGGTTTGGCACCGCAGTTCCGCAGGCACCTCTGTCCACCTCCTCTCTGACCATGCCCTCCAAATGCCTCCTCTCTGACCATGCCCTTGCCCTGCTGCTGCTGCTCATCTGTGAGCACCTTGTTTTCAACCAAGACTTCACCTCTGCAGCTGTTCCATTTCTTAAAGTCCCTCTATTTGAACCCTAAAAAAACAAATTCCCTTTTCTGTAGGAATATGAATGTTACCATCAGAAACAAAACCTTGTTCTTACCCAACTACAGAACCAAAATGAAAATGTTCCCTATTGTTTATTTTATGGTAAAATAGTTTCAGAATGTACACACACACATACACACGTTATTAACATACACACCACACACACACACCCCTCTAATACATATGTGGCGACAGCTTCATTTCATACAAGAGAAAATAGCATTGGTTTATGACTCTCTTTCAGGGCTCAGTTCATCCTCTGGTGCTTTCCTGCTTCCCTACACAGAGCAAGACCAGCTCTTTATTCTTCTCTTAGGGTTCCTCATACATTAACCAACTTCATTTTTGCAATTGCCCTTCTAACTGTCTCCAGCACTTGAAAATGCTGGGAGCACTGATTCCTATGTTGCGACCTCATAAGGACTGTTCTGTACCACCTCCATGGTGACTCCAGTCTCTCCAGCCTGCCTGGCTATCCCCCTCCTTTCAGTGACTTCACTGTTGGTGGCTGCCTATATTCAGTCCTCTTGTGCTGCTACCAGTATTGAATCTTGCTGCAATCAGCACTTGAATCTCAGCATGCACGGAGAGTGCCCCCCTGCTGGAAAGATCTAGGGACATATCTTTATTTGGCACATTATTAAAATCCTTTGCCTGAGTCTTGCTATTCTGCTATAATCTATATGATCCATGCACCAGGAGATGCTGCTTTCTCATGTTTGTGTTTTGAGTGTGTAGTAATCTACAGTCACTTACATAATAGTTGCTAAATATTTAATCAAAGAAATTTCAATGGAAAACTAATAACATGACCAAGTTTATGTTGGAAAGAAGGGCTACTATACAACATAAACACTTTCCACTTTATGGTCCAATCTCTTTTTGCTCCACAGATTATGCTCAAATATGTAGATTGAATTCTGTAGTCTAGTGTTTTCAATTCCATCTCTCTCATTTGCCTTCTTATTGCAGAGCTAATTCTGCCAGCGGCCATTGGAAGATTTTCATAAAAATGGAAAGATCACTGATGTATAGCTATAGTTTAAATAGCAAGCATTTAGAACCTTCTCTGAGGCAGCTTTTGGAAATTCAAGACAAATGAGAAGAACAGTTAAAGAAACTCTCCCAGATGAGTTTATGTCCCTAAGCAATGAGTTTTTGAATGGTGCGATGTTCTAACATGTGATGGGCAGTAAATTCCCCGAGAACCATCAAGTAAATGCTAGAACAGGTAAACACCAGGACATATTTTTTAAGGAGTGCTGAGCCACTGTGAAACTCCAAAGAATGCTCTGATTCCTTGATTTATTTACTGGATTTCTTCCTAAAAAACAAGAAATGATTGAAACAAATATGCAAAGATTACATTTCTATGGTCTAGAGATCATGCAATGATTAATTCTGTGATGCTTCCCCAAATACAGGCACATAGCAAGAGAAGGACACCAGTGAATCACCTTCAGAAAATTTTGAAATGATTCAAGAGAAATAGAAGATAATATGCCACCATCCAGATAAATTTACTGGAGAAACCACAAAAATGAGATTAAGAAAGAGTCCAAGAATGGGGACAGTAAAATGCATGTGTTTCTTCATGTCATACTGAGATTTCAAAGTGGCAACCGACATCATAATTTTGAAAAAGAGAGAAGCATTTCCAAAGTGAAAAGGGGAGAGAGGAAGTCATGGCCAAACTTTAGAAAAAGCAGCATCTGAGGATTCAGCACTGAGGAGCAGTGTGTGCTCTGTCTCTTGTAAACTGGACGTCCACCCTTCCTCATGCTGCCAGGCAGCGGATTGCGTCTGTGCCTTTTGCTCTTGTCCCCATAGCCCATTCCAAAGTCTTCTTATTCCACGCAGGTGGTTCTTCCTCCACAAGTATATCCCTGACCTCCAACCAGAACAGTTTTTCCTGTTTCCTGAATTGCAGAGGACACTATGCTCTTTATTAACAGAACTCTTTCCTCCCCATCGCTCCGATACACCTCAGTACAGAAGGGCCAGGTGACCATCAAGGGCTGAATGTGGTGCTGGCAGCCACTAAGCACAAAATCCTGCCTGGAATTCAGAGGACAGACAAATCTGTGAGGGAAAGTGAAGCTGCATCCAGAGCCTGGTAAGCACTGAGTGAGCAGGAAGCCCGGGGCATAGGAAGAAGCCAGTGCCAAGAGCACTGGAGGGGGAGGGCACAGGAGGAGAGGTGAGGTCTGAAGTGGCCACCTTGGTGTTACCTTCTGTGTGTGGTGTCAAGGTCTCCTTCACTCAACACAATCCAAGCTCCTGCCCCTCTCTTTGTCCTGAGGCCTTGAATGGTGCAACTTCATAGGTGCCCACACCTCATTCATCATGGTTAGTCTCTTTGGCCCCTTTAAGACTAGGTCATACTCTACAGAGGTTTGATGGAATAGCCATCACTCCCATTACCCTACCTGCACCAACAATTCCCCCACCATAGCCAGCATCAGGGAGGTGACGTTCTGAAACACATACTGTGACAAGTGCCTCGACCTCCTAGCCTGTCTCCATGCTCATCTCCAAAGAGAAAATTTGAGTGGTCAGGGTGAGCAGGCTTTTGTGGGTCCCAGTTTTCTGATTAAGAAATCTTTAATACCAAGGCATGACCCAGGTTTATTCTTGTGTGGTAAAGCCATCTCTCACACACTTGTGACATGAAGAGGGACAGGATATTTCTAAGGAATTGTAAATACTGTTAGCCTTTAAAATAATGTCCTATTTTTGAAGCCAAAGAGGTAGTTGGAAGGTTTCTTTAATCTTTCTGGATTGTTGATATTCCATTTGGTTGCTAACAGAACTCTGTGAAGAAGAATTAAAGATTGCTGTATGCTCTTATTGACATCTGATTACAAATTCATTTTATTCTCTTTTAATTTTTCATGCTTTATTTACTTATATTAATTTGCTTTCCTGAGACATAAAGGTTTAGAACATGACATTGGTAATGTGCTGTTACAGATAAAAAAGAAATAATGAAACGCTAACATTAGCACTTCCAATGTTGAATTGTCAATGACCTCAACTCCTCAAAATGTCCTGATATGCAAATGATGATAACTTTGTAAGAAATACCTTTTTTAAAAATAAAAGGATGACATGAGTTAACCTATTTATTTCAGATGGATAGAAACATTGTCGATTCTGAGTAGTTTTCACACAGTCAAAATGCATCACAAGGCCTCACACACAGCAATGCACATGAACTTGGTACTGGATGATCCCGTGCTCTGTGACTCCCTGACTCAGCTTGTAAGGCACAGGAGCTGCAGTGATACACACCCCAGGTCAGAGTCTGGGGATATAGAGTGGTAAAGGAAGAAGGAGAAAGAAGGTACTGTCCCTGCCTTCATGGAAGAGGAAACTCAAAGTCGGCAGAGAAAGAGCAATAAGGGATAAGAAATGGGAAACAGCAAAGTCAGTGATGACAGGGTTAAGAAGGGAGGGGAGTGATGCTAAAAAAAAAAAAAAAAGGGAGGGGCCGTGTTGCTCTGAGGACAGGGAGCAACTTGAGCAGACATCCCATGGCAGGAAGGAAGAGGTGAGACCCAGGAGCAGGAAGGTGACAGTGGAGACAGAGGCCTAGTGCTGCCTGAGGCTGCGAGACCAGCATGGGCAGGTCTGGGAGGATGCACCAGGGAGTTTTATCTAAGTCTTGGTTTTAAGAGGAGTTAGAAATCACTCCCAGGGATGAGGTGGTGACATCATCACATGTGTCTCAGACATGGCATTATTTTATCTGTGTCAAGAACATATAGAAGAGGCAAAACAAACACATAAATTTATTATCTGAAGTATAAAATGGGCCTCACTAGGATTAAATCAAGATATTGTCATGGCTATGCTCCTTTTGTAGGCTCCAGAGAATAACAGGTTTCCTTATTCCTTCCAACCTCTAAAGGCACCAACATCCCTTGGCTTGTGGCCACTTCTCCATCTTCAAAGTGCATTACTCCTTCCTCTGCTTCCATCACCACATCTCTTCCCTGGGTCTTGACAGCTTCCCTAATTCCCAGATAAGAACTTTTGTGATGACTTTGAGTCCACCTGGCTAATGCAGGGCATCTCCCCATCTCCAGGTCCTTAACTTAATGACATCCACAAAATCCCTTTGGCCATATGAGTTACCATATTTACAGCTTCCAGGGATGGGGTGTGTCATTATTTTGTTTACCACAGATCCAGAGGTAGAAAAACTAGGAGCCTCATGAGAAATGAAGGACCAGAACATTTGCATTGGAGATGAATAGAAAGCAGAAGATTTGAGAAGCATTTGGGAGGGAAAATTGACAGGACTTCATAACAGATTGGATGTGAAAAGAGGAATGGAATGACCCAAAATAGCTCTCACTGCATCCCTGAGATACAGTATGAGTCCTGAGAGCATGAGAGTTATGTTTGGAAGGGATCGAAGTTTGGCTAGAACGTCCAAGTAGAAATTTATATAAACAGATCTATAACTAGAAAGAGGTTTTTCAAAATTATACATCTGAGATATGGGTTACTTAACTGTCCTCTTTGTCTCATGTAGTAGCAAAGGAGGTAGAGAAAAAGGAGAGACTGGGAAAGGCATGAACATATCTTTTTAAAGGGGAGAAGGGAATCAATAGAACGTTAATTTTATTCACTCACTCTTTCATTCTTGTGATACTTAGGAGAATGTTCTCCAAATTCATCCATGTAAATACAAAACATGTAAAGTCTCCATCTTTTTATGGCTAAATAGTATCCCATGATATGCATATACCAGAGTTTATTAATCTATCCATTAATAGATGGTTGATGGGTACTTGTGTGGTTTCCACATCTTTGCATGTACTCAATACTAATTTGAAATTAGTAGAGTAAAGGCCCGTATGAAAGGAAAACACAATTAAATTCAAAAAGGAGGGAGGGGAGAGAAAAGAGGTGGAGGCTGAGGGGGCTTAGTAAGCTCTCACCTACCAGGCACAGTGTAGGGGTACACAGCACACCTCCTGGGGGAAGGACTCAAGTACAACTTGGATTTTACCTGACAAATGCCAACAATGTAACCTGATAGTATGTACCCTCATATTAATCTGAAATTTAAAAAATAAAATAAATTTTAAATCCAAACTTTAAAACAATGAAATAAAAATTTATTCAAAAAAATGTAGTTACTTACTGCAGAAGCAGTTTACATTTGATCTCTCACTGTATTTCACGGTAACACTGTAAGATCAGCATTACCAGCACAGGTTGATAATATAAATTAGAATGCCTTAGTGACAGAATGTGTTGTGGGTTGAAGTGCTCTACCCCCTCAAAATTTTTATTGAATCCTAATCCTCAGCACCTGTGATTGTGACCTTATTTGTTAAAGATCTTTGCAGATTAAATTAAGACAATTCTATTATGGAACTAAAGACTGTTATCTCAAGTGGGGTAACTAAAGAATGGAAAAGCAGACACTCCGGGTACTCACTATTAAATTGGAACTAACCAATGAGCCCACATGTACATAGAGGGAAATAGAACTCAATGGAAATATAGGGGAGAAGGTAGGGGGAGGCGAAGATGAGCAGAAACCTACCTCACAGGTCTAATGAACATTCTTCAGGTGACTGGCATACTTATAAGCTTGACTTGCCCAATAAAAAAGCTATTTATGTAATTAAAAAAAACTGTACTGATGTCATAAAATGAGATGGACAGAATTTCTTTATTTTCCAAAGTAGATTGTAGAACAGAGAGTTTATCTCCTTTAATATGACGCATTTGTAAAACATCCAGGCCTGCTGTCTTGGGTTTGGGTATTGGTAAAGATGTGCTTGTGATGACATTTTACTATTTATTTGTTTTCTACAGGAAATCTTGATTCCTAGTTGTTTACTAGAAATAGCATCCATCTGTTTTTAAATATTTTGCATAAAATTTTTCATGTTATTCTCTTATAATTTTTTATTTCTATTAGTTTTGTCCTCTTTTCTAATACCAAGTATTTATTCACTCTGTGGAAATTTTTTCATTTGTATTAGGGGTCTTAATGATCTTTTCGTGATTGTAAAAGTGAGGAAAATGGCCACATAATAAAGGAAAATAGCTTGAAAAAGATCACACCTCCAGCGGGCGGCAGAGCTGTCCTGTTGCCCAGCCCGGGAACTTCCCTGGAACTTGCTGCTTTGCCCTAGCTATTACCCTAACTCACTTCATTTTATGCTGAGGCAAATGAAGTTTGCATCTGGTTGTCTGGGCAGAAAAAACCCCAATATGACACAGTGCAAATATCAAATTGGGGCTTTTTCTGAGCTATTCTCAAAGTAATAGGCAAACATTGGTAGCAACTCATGGCACCCCCTCACTGAAGTGGCACCCACAGAGGGTTTACCTGAAGCCCTGTTCACAGTATTTCATGAGCAAAACCACAGGCCAAACAGAGCAGCCCCACTACAGATGCAATTCCCCAAACAATGCCATACTCATGGGACACACGTGCAAAGGCAAATCTGTTATGCATGGTATCATATTGCCTTCAATTTGAAAGAACATGTTTATAAAATTTCCAGATGTGTTTGTTTTTTAACCACTGAATTTTACTGGGATTAAGATGCATTCTTAGCTCAGCAAACTCCATTTTTCCTTAAAACACTTTAATGTGAAGAGTGTTTCCTTAAAACCCTTTAATATAAAGAAAAGAATGTGATGGATTCACTGATAGTGAAAGATATTGAAATGTCTCTTTTGTGATGATGAGCAATGGCATATAATTAAGAAAAATGTTTCTGATTTCTTTCAGCGTTAAAACCCTTTTCAGCAGGAGACATTTATCCATTAAAGTTCTCCATAGGAATTCTCACTGCGAGAAAATGACAATGCTATTTATTTAGCCCAAATGGAAAATATCCATAAAATTCTTTCTTCTCTTTATCTACTGCGTTCAACTTGACAGTAATGTTTATAAATATAAATGGTGTCTCCTCTACAGATATTAATACATAACTTTAATTCTGAAATTGGTAACACTCTTAGAAGCCGGATTGCCCAAAACAGCCACATAATTTGACATTACCTAGCTGACTCCACATCTCCAATTTTGAATGCATTCTGTTCTCCTGCAAAAAAAAAAAACCAGAAAACTTTTGTTTGTGTTCCGGTAGTAGAGATTGCTGGCAGGCTGTCTATTTAGTAACAATTTAGTTCTTCTTACAGAGAATTAAAACTTTCATTTCATTCTAGAGAGTCAGAAGCCTGGCTGAAGACTGCTGTGCTCAAACATTCCTGACACTCCTTAGGACCCTATGAAGATTTCTGGGAGATGAGGTACTACGGATAAGGCTAAGTATACAGGTTAGGCTGCCAGGAAAGTGTTTTAAGCAGGTGTGCTTTTATTCTCTTAATCCGATATTTCTTTTTATTTCTGCTTTGAACATTGTGGTAGCTAGAGCTCTAACAGCTGCTTGCAATGTAAGAGAAATTCTAAAACTGCTATACCAGGAGTCTTGACGTCTATGGAACCTCACTGTCAGCGGCTCTCAGAGTCATAGGAAGCATCTGTAACTCACAGCATCCTTCATTTCCTCTGATATCCCCTTAGCCTCCCACATCACATTCCCCATCCTCCACCCACAAAAGCCCACCCAGCAGGCAACGATCCCACAAAGTCTGTTCCCACATCCTTGGTGAGAGCGACTCAGTCTGCGGCCCCACACCAGGGAGGCCTCGTTGCTTGTAGATCTCACCTTGCCATTGCACTCACTTGTATGCTCCTCAAGGAAAATAATGGTGGCCTTGTCATCCATTAGGCCATCGCCTTCATGTTTATTGTGCCGACCACCTACTCAGATACATGGAGCAGCCTCAATAAATGTTAGCTGAGAAAATGAACACGCGCGCGTGTGTGTGTCACGCGTGTACGTGCCTGTGTGCAATGTGGATACTCCTGGTATAGCAGTGTACACGTTTGTATATGTGTGATGCGTGTGTGTGCATGTCTGTGTATGAAAGGGCTTTGAATTCTGTAAATGTGTGAAACCAAGTTGCAACGTTTCATAAATAAAAGTTCACGGAACTGAAATAATGCAATAACCGAAGTAAAAACCAAAGTAGAAACATGGTCAAGACAGTTGGAAAATGTAACGTCTATAACTTCCAGTTGGGTGGGAACATGTGTGATTAAGCAAATGCTCGTGTGAATGCGTGAACACTAACAGTGTTCACACGGGGGTCTGCAGGTTTGTGTGTGTGCATTTGGTAACATGTTTTGGTCATGTGGAGCTATTTATCAATCCAATGTCCATTAAACAAAGCTACCTATGACCTTAGACCCCTGGTCTTTACTATTCTGAAATATATTCCTGATTTGCTTTTTGTAATCTTATTTTGCATGAGGACTTTAAATATCACTTGTTTAAATATCTGAGTAAAGACAAACTATATAATACATGTGAGATTATTGGAACTGGAATAATCAAGTGTCTTATCTCTGTCTTAGAAAGTACTCTCCTTGGAATGATTTCAAAAGGAAGTAGTTTGTTTAAAAGTCTCGGTTGCATGACCTTAAGCCCAAAGGTCTAAAGACAAATGTTTAACGGCAGAGGCATAAAATATCTGTGTACTTAAATGCAATGACATTTTCAACATGAACATAAGATTTGACCCTTCGTGTCCAGTGCTCTGGGATGTGGTGTGTGAGCGTGTCGGGTGCTTTTTCTTCCTGTTTATTGTTCCAAGGCACACCTTGAAACATAAACTTCAAGAATACAGACGTTCAAAAACCAGGAAAGAACCCTTCAGAGCAGAGCGGAGCACAGTAGAACTCAATTAAATTTTAACCTTTCTAACTTTAAAAGATCTGGAGTGGTTTCATTTCCTCTTTACCTAAATTAAATTGGATCCCTAAAGAAACAAATCAAGATGCAAGGAAATATATTGGCAAAAACACAATTACAGTCCAAGAACCAGGATAAATTAAAGCATATGTTATTTATTTACTGCACTTTAAACATGGTTGTTTCACAAATTGGTATCTATTGATTCAGCAATAATAAAAAAGCATTACATCTTTTATTTTGACCATAAGACTATGTTAGAATTGGAGGGAAAAAAACCTACACAAGCTTAAATTGCAACTTGTTTAAGAAAGCATAATTCATGAGAATCAAAATCACTCACATCAAAGCTACCCATGATTGGTTTAACCCGTACCATTTTAAAAATAACCGTGATATAGAATGATCTTCAGGAAGGACAGACTTGATGAAATCTTGCTTTAGTAAAGGAATATCACCAAGGAGTGTTTCCTGGGATCATGAGTTGCTAGCACTGGATGCTAGTGCTGGATAAGGCCAAATCATAAAGTGAAATTAATGTAATCTTCCACTGAAGGTTCAGAAAAATGTTGTTAAAAGAAGGTTGAGAAATGTCTGGCTGAAAACTATTTTCAGTTGTAGACAGATTGGTTTCATACATTTTTCTAACTATGAGAGCCAAGATATCCAGTTTATAAACACATAGCCTTTGAGAGCCTCGTCTCAGCACTTTAGATCTGAAAATAAAGTTTGAGGACAGCAATTCTGAAAATGGCATAACTTTTAGAAATGTTTTAAAATTGACAATTAATTTTTTGAGGCAGAATCTCACTCTGTTGCTACAGGCTACAGTGATGTGGCATCAGCCTAGCTCACAGCAACTTCAAACCCTGGGTTCTAGTGATTCTCCTGCCTCAGCCTTTCTGGTAGCTGGGACTACAGGCGCCCACCACCAAACCTGCCTAATTTTTCTATTTTTAGTAGAGATGGAGTTTCTCTCTCATGTGGCCTGATCTCAAACTCCTGAAACTCAAGGGATCCTCCTGCCTCAGCCTCCCAGAGTGCTAAGATTATAGGCATGAGCCACCAAACCCAGCTGCAAATTTGTTTAGTTATTACACACTGTACTGATTTTGCTTTTATAATTAGGAGGTGACAAGCTATTTCCTTGGGTCATTAGTTTTCAAACAGGAATATACTTGCTTAAGGCCCAGGGTTTGAGATTCATGAGGTCTGAGGAAGACCCTGAGAATTTGCATTTCTAACATGCTCCCAGGAGATGACAATTCAGCTACTATGGGGACCATGACAATGTGAAAACCACTGGCTTAGAATACAAAAGAAAACACTTTTTTCTATTTATCAAATTAAGACAAATAAAATACATCCACAGCCTACTTTTTTCCATGCCTTCATAAAATTATCATTTGTGAGATTCTAATAATGACTGTTATAAATGGTACAGAATTAACAAGCTCAAAATTGATTCAATTTTGCTAATAAACTTTTTAATTCCTATTTTTTAAAGCATCTTTCATATGTAAAAATAATCGGTGATTCCTTTTCATGACATATGTTATCCGGTATTAGGAAAATTTACATTTAAATCATTGAATTTGTATTTAAAATGTGTAAGTATATCTAATAAAAAGATGACAAAAACAGAAAGCAGTCATTGACACCACATTCTCTA
>CAUYRH010090595.1:0-18596 GCA_963574655.1 Perodicticus potto
TTAAAATGTCCATACTACCCAAAGCAATATACAAATTTAATGCAATCCCTATTAAAGCACCACTAAAAGAATATTTCAAAGAGAAGATACAGAAACTGTTAAGCCAGAGGCATGATTTGTTTTTTTTCAGAAACATAAAAGGGAGGGAGGAGGGGGGAGAGAACAAAATTCTTATTGCTTCTAGAAAATGGATTCATGTTAACCTGCTCATCTTTCTTTATTCTATGATATTATTTTAACATTTAATGTTCACTTTAAAGAATCTAAATTAAGTGTATTTTTAAATATTTGATATCAGAACTGAGTACAGTGGTTCATGCTTGTAATCCCAGGACTCCGGGAGGCCAGGATAGGTAGATTGCTTAATCTCAGGAGTTCGAGGCCAGTATGAGCATGAGTGAGGCCCTGTCCCTGCTAAAAATAGAAAAACTCACCCAATGTCTTGGTAGGTACTTTTAGTCACAGCTGTTGGGGAGGCTGAGACAGGAGAATCACTTGAGCCTAAGAATTTGAGGTTGCAGTGAGCTATGATGGCACCACTGTACTCTAGCCTGAGTACGAGGGAGACTGTCTCAAAAAAAAAAAAGGATATCCGAAACCAGAAACAGGAAGGTCACTGGCAGCTTTGAAAGATAAGAAAGATATCACAGACATAAAGAGAATAATCACAAACAAAACAACAGAGGTACCCGATGAAAGATACTGTGAAACTGTGGTCATTGGTCTTTATGTAAGGAAGGCTTGATCTCTGGGAAACACACACACACATTTTCTTCTGATCTGAGTTACCTGTGATTCTAGTTGAATGTTAGGACTTTCTGTGACTAATGAGTAGGGTGACTTTGCAATTTATTCTCCCAAACATGGCAATGTATGTTTATTAGCTAATAAATTGGTTTCCTGATATTACTTCACCTGTAAAATTGTGCTATTAAGAGTTATTTTTAGAAGGCTATTATCTCTAAAATTCAAACATGTATGAGGCACATTAAGGAAAAATCAAGAGACATTTGTATTGATTAAACTTTAAGACAGAGCGTGAACATGTTTGTTACATGGTCTTTAGTAGAGGATCACACAGATTGTTGATATGCAATTACAAATTTTATATTCACCAAAATCAATTCAAGTACACTTTAGTTACATATGTTTCTTCATTTAGGAGAATTTAATTTTAGGAGAATCAAATGTTCCTTAATTTAGGAGAATTTGATTTTACTATAACACTATGCTCTAACAACAGTACATATTCATGTTTTCAGTGCTATAATAAATAAGCTGACCAATGATACATAAAGATCTTACATGAATTTATAACAGTTTTCAAAATAAGAGAGATATTTCAATTTTGAAAGTATAAAATTTCTAAAGCTTTGCTTAAAGTCTGTAAATGGAGTGAACAAACAAATCAGTTATTAGGATAACTGATTTTTTTATTTGAAGCATTGATAAAAAGCTGATGCCATTTAATTGTTTGCAAAGTTCTTGTGCTAATGGAGATGTATTAATATGAATTTTCTCATTTTGATACATAAATAAGAAAGTGTGAAATCCAAAATGAACAAACTTGTTTTTTGTTTGTTTGTTTGTTTTTGCGGCTTTTGGCCGGGGCTGGGTTTGAACCCGCCACCTCGGGCACGTGGGGCTGACGCCCTACTCCTTTGAGCCACAGGCGCTGCCAAACAAATTTGTTTTAGAGACAGTGAGTCCTTTGATCTAAATAAAGAGTTGTGCATAAAGAATGATTTGCAAATATACTTTCTCCATCTAAATATACATAGCAATAGAACAACTTATTTGTTCAGTATTTGCTAAGTAACTATTAGTCCTATTGTTTAAGCAGAGGATAGATATATGATTTGTTTGGCTGTTATGTGATCAGTGATAATCATCCTTCTCACGTGGCTGGGTGAACTTCACAAAACATTCTGTGCAATTGCAAACTTGTTATCACTTTTTTTATTTACTAACATTCGCTAGTTAATTTTTCACAAAATACTCTCTATTTTATTTTTTAACTTTTTTAGTTGAAAGAATCTTATGCATATTTTGAAAACTCCAATCTATAAAATAGTTTTATATTTTAATCATACAATAAATAACAAAGCCTCTTAGGAGCCCTCAGGTTACTGCCCACATGCCCTGCAGAATGACCAGTTGTCCTCTGTTTCCTGCCCCTATTTCATCTACACGCCACCTCTGATTTCTTCTGTTTTCCATTGGCTGCTACTAGGCGACAGGTCACAGCAAGTACGTTGGTCTACGGATACAAAATTTTCAAGTACTTCTCTCAATGCAAGAGACCTGAACAACAAGCTGACTTTAAGCACCCGCTGGACAAACGCACTTAATTTTGCCGGCGAGTACCATGCCTGCTCCATTCGTGCTGACCCGGTAGAATATTTGCTGATGATATGAATGAGCAAACACAAAGCCAGTTCAAGGGAAACTGAGTCACAGAAGGGAATGCGCCTCCTCCACTCACACGTCCTGAGCAGGCCTGGAGGACTGGTCGTGTTGTTTGTCCCTCCACACTTTAACCAGAAATTAACGTCTGATTACTCTTTATTCTCTCCACATCCTAACCTAGTAACTCAGGTCTTCACATTTTATCCTTCTTTAATGCCTAATTGAGTGTGTGTAGGGTACATCCTGCGTGTGAAGATTTGACTTCCTAAAGCCTTACAAACACCTGACCAGCAACTCCTCACTGCACTGACATCTTGTCCTGAAAAAGCTCTCACTAAAGTCATTAATGGCCTCATCATCTCTCATTTCTTAAAATTAAAAAATGGAAATTATATATTATGATTCTATCACATAAAGTGCTGTAGAGCAGTTAATAAGGGCACTTATTCCACCTGTAGTGTATTTTTGAAAAACCTTCCTTGAGGAAGTATGATTTTGCTGGAAATGAAACTTAAAATGAGATATTAACTACCCAAAGTGGACAGACTCTCAAGCAAGATCCCTAAGGCAGCAGGGGCAGCAGGGGCCGCAGGCAACGTGGAAGTGTCGGGAAAAGCATCGTGACTGTGATTTGCATATGCCAGTAGTAGCACGGCTGGAGCAGAGTGCATTTGAATGTCAACGTCAAAATAGGAGTTTAGAGATTTAAGCAAGGGCTAAATCTTATCTTCCAGGATCTTCTGTGTTTTAACGAAGGTTTAAATCTGATGAAACTACCTTTGAAAGGCATTATGTATCAGAGGAAAGATCATAGCTGCAGCCAGCTCTAAACCAATCTTTTGATTCCTTGACACATGTGGTTTGCCCCCTGGGGACACAGAACGGTATGCTGGACAGAAATTCTGGGTATATACCACACTCTGAGGATCGTGTTCCTCTTCCAGATGACATATTTAGCTATATTTTAAGAAGCCAGTGAGCGGTGCTCTCCTACCCAAGGCTTCTGGGTGATTCACCATTGAGTGAGACACTAGTGCCCATGGCCATGTTCCCACTCTTGCACATCTTCTTTTTTTTTTGTTTGCTTGTTTTTTCTTGTAAGGTGGGTCCCTTGGTAATGAGTTGAGTTATGAGTGTCCCTGAAAACACTCTGTAGGTCCTAAAATGTTGAGCTTTCATAACAGGAAAGACAAACTCATACCCAGAATGTATGTTTCTCCTGCCTTTGGGGTGAAGGAGGTTCAATGCCATCAGTCTCTATCATTAACTAGGGAACTTTGGTGGCATCCTGAATGCTCATTGGTGGTTGCTGTTGGTAACAGACTGGACATACACCTGTGGGAGAAGCTGGGTGCCCCCCGTGGCAAGTGGAGCCCCATTCTGTTGGGATCGTGTCTGGCCTCCTTTAGTTCAAGCATCTGTTATTTCAATTGAAGAGGCTGGTTGATGTAAAGCTGCTGAAATATTATGTGTATGTGGGTATTATGGCGCCCTTGGACCTCTTTGCTCCTAATTTTCCGGTATTTTTTTTCCTCTATATCCCTGACTGAATCAAGTCTCTCACCTCTGCCTGTGAATCCAGGTCTGTTCTCATCTCAGGTCACTTCTATTTGTGCGAAGCAGATACCTAGAAGCACTGCTCAAGGTTCAGTGCAGTGGCAGGGTTTTCTCCTCACTGCTGTGTATTAGAATCTTCTAACACAGGGAATGTTGTGTACTAACACTCAATATTTAGCTTGTACTAACACACTGAGCTTCTTGTTTTGTAATGAACCCTTGCCTTTTTGACCAAATTAGGCAGCCGTAGGGCCTATTCCCATGTGACGTGTCTGAGAGTTGATGAGGTGGTGCAGGTCCTGGGTGGGTGATGATATTTGGATCCAGTCTGCCTGATGGTGCAGCTTGCTTGTGCCCTCCAGCTCTGTTCATCCCTGATCTTAGTGAGTCAATACATCTTACAACTTCTTTATAATAGACCTGTCACACATTATAACATACGGGGGCAGCAGAATCCAAATATGATGTGCAGCTCTAGCCCCATGTGAACTTCTGTCTCTGCCAGGACCTAGTGGCATGCCCAGGGATGCCTGTGAAATGGTGGACAGATTTTCTTGAGATGACATCACTTTACTCCTTTAGTTTACCAGGGGGTCTATATTGCAAGTGTCTCATTAAGGCCTAATATAAATTCCACAGTTTATTTTCCCTAGAATACATAGTTCTCATGTCCAGGGTCTGGCATATTATAATGAATAAAATTAAGTTTTGTCACTTCCTGTGCAACCAGTGATGGGACATTCTGTCATCAGCCAGTTAGCAAGCAGACTATCGCCAAAACGCCACCTTTGCTTCTGCACTGAGGACTATATGACAGCATGAACTACCCTGGACTGAATTCCTTGGGGTAGTACCTGAGGCAGAGAACTACAGGGACATTTGTAAAGCTCATGGAAAGTATATTATGGATGGACCTCAAATTTTTTGCACCAAAATAAACCTGCAACTAAGAAAAATAAGGTTTCTGTATGAAAACAGCCCCTATCAGAGCAACGAAAATTATGCTAAAATGGAAACAAGAACAAACATCAAATTTATGGTGAATCTTGGGTGGAAGAATGTTGAAATCATTGATGCTTTTTATAAACGTTATGGGGAAAATATAATACCCCAATACAATCAGCAGTTGGTCAATGGGTAATTTGTTTTAAGAAGGGAACAAGATGATGTTAAAGATGAATGCTGCAACGGCAGACCATCCCCAGAAGAAGAGAGTTGAAGAGAATCCATGATAAACAATAGGCAATACCACAGACATCTCAATTGGTTCAGTTTACATAACTCTGACCGAAGAATTAAAGGTGAGCCAAGTTTCCACCCAATGGGCACCAAAACCATTGCTGCCCACGCAGCTTCACACAAGAGCAGAAATTTCAATGGAAATTTTACACAAGTGGGATCGAGATCCTGAAGCATTTTTTCAAAGAATCTTAACAAGAGATGAAACGTGGCTTTACCAGTACGCTCTTGAAGACAACGCACATCCAAATCAATGGCTACAAAGAAGGGATATGATTCAGTCAAAGCAAAAACTGGAAGATCAAGAGAAAGGGTCACAGCAAGAGTTTTTTGGGGATGTTCAAAGGATTTTTCTTGTTGACTTTCTGGAGGGCTGAAGAACAGAAACATCTGCTTATTAAGAGAGTGTTTTGAAAAAACTACCCAGAGCGTTAGCAGAAAACTGCCCTGGGAAAACTTCCCCCAGAGAACGCGTCTCTACCAGGAAATGTTCCTGCTTATTCTTCATCAAACAAGGGCAATTTTGCAAGAGTTTCAATAGGAAAGCACTAGATGTCCACCTTACAGTTCTGACTTTCCTCCTTCTGAATTCTTTGCATTTCCTAATCATAAAAAAATTTAAAGTCCATGAATTTTTCTTCAGCTTATAATGTAAAAGAGACTCCATTGGCAAGGTTAGATTCCCATGAATCTCAGTTCTTTAGAGATGAACAAAATGGCTGGTATCATCACTTACAAAAATGAGAAACAGTGTTTTTAAAAATTTTATCTTTTAATTCCATTTCTTATTGAATTTTCACAGTCCCTTTATAATTTTGTTACATGATGCTCTCAGGAGATGCACCTGTATGAAAAGAGCAGGTTGGGGAAGAGGGGCAGCTGACTCAGAGCTAACTGCATTGAAGTGCTGGTCACACCTCAGGGTAACTCCAGAGCTTGGACTGTCCTCCACAACAGCAGCAACCGGACGAAGATTTGTATTCCCCATCAGCCAGGATTTTAGTATTGCAAGACAGTGTCCTGTGACCAAGGAATTCACTATCCTGGACACAGATATCTTGGTCCACTAGGAGTGGAGGCTCCCAGCAGCGGGAAGATGTGTGTGCTGGACCTGATCTGGGTGGAGCGTGCTGTACTCACCACACAGCACACAGCTGTGATGCCACAGAGTGGTCTGGTTTTTAAAAAGGGCATGATAGAGGGCAGTTGATAGATTAAAGATTCAGAGGAGACTAGAAGGAGAAAAATACAATCCAGAATTTGGTACATTTGTACTTAGGAAAGCACAAGATTTAGTTCATTGTGTAAATGAGAGAAAACATGCACTTGAATGTTTGTAACAGCACAATTCACAGTTGCAAAGATGTGGAAACAACCCAGGGCTCTCAACACATGAATGGATTGTATATGTACAGTATGGAACAAAACCATATGAATCCATAAAAAAATGGATGGATTTGGAAAACATTCTTCTAAGCGAAGTATCTACAAGAATGCTCATGTTAGAGAAACACACAATTTAATTCAAAGAAGGAGGTGGAAGGGGGAAGGGGTTGAAAAAGTTCCCACCTGACAGGTGCATTGCACATCTCCTGGGTGAAGGGCAACCTACAACCTGGACTTTAACCTGACAAAAGCAATCTATGTAACCTAATCATATGTACTCTCAGAGAAATTTAATTTTTTTTAATGAGAGAAAGGTAATTTGAATTGATTGAGGTAAAAATTTATTTGGAAAGGCAACGAGGACCGTGGAAAGATACACTGAGTTTTCTCTGTTGATGTGGCCTGTGGACTGGGCCATGCCTCAGACTGAGAGGGGTGGAATTAAGAGGTTGAAAAATAATATTGGCATTTAAAGGTTTCAAAATGAATGAATAAGTTAATGAATGTCTCCCGAAGGATCTAAATACTCACAATCAAAAATTAAACCTGTTCTATTTCTGCACTATCTTTGCACAGCTCACCACCCAGTTTGCTCTGAAGTTAGGGGTCAGTACCTACAGAAGGCTTTATGCAATAAAGAGGAGAAAGCACAAGATCTTGTGAGTGAATGCGGAGTGATGATGTTCTTTGCAGATGTAGTAGAACCCATAATTATAGTCTGTGTGCGTATCATTAAGGGTGCTGAAAAATCATTAAAGACATCTCTTGGGACTTCTTTTCCTTTCTTTTCTTTTCTTTCTTTTTTTTTTTATTTTGGTTGGGGCTGGGTTTGAACCTACCACCTCCCGCATATGGGGCCAGCACCCTATTCCTTTGAGTCACAGGCGCCACCCAGGGACTTAGGGATGTATTATATGACTTAGGCTTATGGTCAAATAACATTTTAATATTACAACTAAATACAAAGATATTTTTTTCTGGAAGACTATGAAAAGGTCCATCATTAATACATAAAAGAGGCAATATTTATGGTAAACATTCTTCTAAGCGAAGTATCACAAGAATGCTCACGTGAGAGAAACACACGCCTCTGCTTCCCTGTACTTCCAGAAGCATTACCGTCCGTACTCACATTCAGGAGACTTCTCAGACTATAATTTGCCATCGGCTTACTGTTCTTTTGAAAAAAGTCTACTAAACTAGTTTGAACTAGTGGACATTTTTGAATTAAAAAATAGCGCTTTGCAATTTACAAAGCAATCTTATGAGAATTACTATCTCATTCATTTTCACAGTAACCTTTAAAGTAGAATAGTCAGACATGATTACTCTAATTTACAAAAGAATGTACTCAGGCTCTAATAAATGGAGAATCTTGCCTAAAGTCATGTGGCTTCTAAGTAGGATATAAAATTTGGATTACATTTCAGAATTTATGGCTTTAAGATTAGTATTAATTTCTATGCCAAAAAATGCATTACTTTCCCTAGGATATATACGTTGTAATAAGGGAAAACATCTTCATTTCCCGGTTTGGAATTTAGTCACGTCTATGGAGAAACAGGCACAAAAGTGGGTGCCAAGGAGGAGTGGAGTTTCTGGTCTTGAGAATCCTCGTATTGTGTTTCCATGTAGACCCCTACTGACTATCCCAGTGTGCATGAACTCTAGTAGAATGAAAAAAAAAGTGAATAAATTTACATATTTTCTAAGTTTTATTAGGGCATCATGCAAACTAATTTTTCTTTAAAACATCCTACAAGTGTTTCATAGAGGATTTGTTATTACATCTTTGTTTACTTTTAACTCAGACTAAACTACTTTTGAAGCAAGAAATACCCTTTCTTTGTTTCTTCACTAGTACTTTGTTTCTGAGTGTATGAAAGTATTTTAAATAACTACAAAAGATCCCAACCACCATCCACGTCTGACAGTGTTCCAAGCACTGTCCTATCTGGTCTACCTCAGAGCCAGTACAGGAATTCACAGTCATACTCACCCAGAGCAGATAAATCACATGCTGTTGTGTAATTACACGCTTCCATGCTATGAGTAGGTACATGGTGGTACCTTCTCATCTTTCTCATCATTAATGTCCTTAACGTAATTGCCAAGATGCTAATCAGCATCTTAAGAACAAAATATTGGCATAATCATTGGAAATGGTTGCCAAAGGCTCCTTGTATTGAGCCATTTTTTCAGCCCTTCATAACTTTTCATTGATAATAACTCCAAATTAGCCTTAGTGAACTTGAACTTTTATAAGTGTTATCTATTTACACAGTTTGCCTAGATTCTTATCTTTCCCAGATTTACTGAATTTTCTTTTGAATGATAAATCTTTCGGTCAATCATTCTATTCACTAATAAGTACATTATCCATCAAAGGGTTCCCTACTCACATGCTCCATATTGAAAAAAGTCTCAAACCATCTGCATATCCCTCAACACGCACATTCTGACAGCCAGAAGACTTTGCTATGTTTTATTTAAAACAAGTTTTTAAAATATATTCATTTTTAAAAGTTGAAATATATTCATTTTTATCTAGTTGAAATAAGAAATTTCTGTTTTATACTATTATGTATAAATTTTCTGTTTTATACTATTATGACTACATATAAAACAATCTCAAATTTGTGAATATAATCTGAGAATTTGAAAGCTTTTCATTTTATAGCTAAAACAAGCTAGAAATAAAATTTTCTTTTCTTTCTGTGTTTTTTTTT
The DNA here is from genome assembly GCA_963574655.1 of Perodicticus potto. Taxonomy (NCBI): domain Eukaryota; kingdom Metazoa; phylum Chordata; class Mammalia; order Primates; family Lorisidae; genus Perodicticus; species Perodicticus potto. The sequence goes on from CAUYRH010090595.1 coordinate 9,321, forward strand.
TTTGGAAGAGTCTCACTTTGTTGCCCTGGGTAGAGTGCTGTGATGTCACAGCTTACAGCAACTTCAAACTCTTGGGCTCAAGCGATTCTCTTGCCTCAGTCTAAAGTAGCTGAGACTACAGACGCCCACCATAAGGCCCAGTTATTTGTTTGTTGCAGTTGTCATTGTCGTTTTAGCTGGCCTCGGCCGGGTTCGAACCCTCCAGCCTCGCTGTATGTGGCTGGTGCCCTAGCCCCTGAGCTATGGGCACCCCTGAAATAAAAGTTTCCTGTCCAAAACTCAATAGCAGGTTAATGTCAGAGCCTGTGCTGTGTGGTGGTGCTGTATTCTGTCACACACGCTTTCTCTGGTTCATGAGCATCTCTGTTTTAGCAGAGTTACCTCAATTAATTTCATGTCCTGATGTTCCTCTGAATATTATGTTACTTGCATCTTTCTATGTATTTACATGATTCTCATGAGCATTATCTAACAAAAAGTGTTGTAAAATTCTCTATAATAAAAAGTTTTCAATGGATTTATTTTTGTTTTCTTTCCTCACAGTTAATTTTAGAAATAGAATTTCTCAATCAAGTATTAACAAAGTTAAAACTCAAAATATGTATTGAAAATTGCTGTCCTAAGATTTTATACTGTCATTGGCAATGTTATGAAAATATTTGTTTCAACACAAACTTGTTAGCCTTAGTAATATGATTTTTAGTCACATTTACTAATTTAACAATTGGAAAAGAGTCATTGAAATATTAATATAATCTTCTTGATTTCTAATGAAATTGAACATGTTTTCATATATTTATTTAAGAAGAATAATTGTTTTCTCCCTTTTTAGAGTGGTTTCTTTCTACAATATTATTTTCTTTTTAATCAGGTGTTTGGGTGTTTTCTTCTATTTTACCATTTGCCTTCCTTATATTATTGTTCAAAAATGAATTTCTAATTTCTTATTACTCCTAAGTTTGGGACTGTATCTCTTTTCAAACATTCATAAATATTTATTTATATAATCCTTGAAATTTTCCTATAATTAGATTATTAAATTATTTCTTTTTTAATATAAGAGATTTGATTTAATGAAAGCTATAAGAATGTCACTTTTTTTTTTTCTAAAACAGCTAATTGTACCAGATAATTTTATTGGCAAATGGTGTTGCCTAAAAATAGGTTTTAAAAACATGTAAGACTATTTGAAATGAATAGATATTGCTTCTCAATAAATTGCATAGTTTTTCACAGTAAGAAACAAAGTGTAGGAATTTATTTATACAGAGATTAATGTCTTCAGGACAATAATAATGTATTTTTCTCTCTAAATATCTAGAAAAAATGTTTAACATATAGTAACCACTTCAAAAGTTTTAGTGAATAATTACATTAAAAAGTAGACATTTTATATCAATATATTCTGTCTCAATATTGTTACATGTTATTGGACAATTTTCCTACACTTATTACTGAGGCATTTATGATTTTGTTATTTTTATTATATTTTTGAGGCATTTATGATTTTGTTATTTTTATTATATTTTTATTATATTTTAGATAGTGTTTTCGGAATCTATTTTTGTTGTCATTTTTTAAAATTGTGGTTTTATATGGTGTGTGTATACCTATATGTAAATATTTGAGAGAGAGACACACAGCTTAAAATGTTACATTAAACATTTTTAAATGTACGATTAAGTGACATCAGTTAACTTACACCGGTGTATAGTCATCAGTTATGACCACTTTCTGTTCCAAAATTTGGCATCGCCCTAAACAGAAACTCCGTTGCCATTAAACAATAATTCCCAATCCTCCTGTCACACATACTGGATTAAAAAATGATCTAATTACATGTGTACACAAGAAACTAATATTAGATGTAATGACATAGATGGTTTAAAAAAAAAGTGGTGAGAAAAGATAGTCCATGAAATAGAACCCAAAGAGATCTGAGTGTTTAAACTAAAAACAGGAAAGGAAAAGACTTTAATTCACTGTTATGAGATACAGAGAAGGACATGATATATTGATGTACATATTATATATATTATACATACGTATACCACGTAAACATACACATGCACATGTACATTAATAAGGTACAAAAACAGTAAGCATAAAAAATGTGTCTCAACTGTCAAAGCTCCAAAATATGTAAAGCAAACATTTACACAATTGGAAGCTTATATACTCTATAAAGCAAAAGTTTATATATTCCATAAAATAAACAGCAAGACAGAAGACCAACTGGGAAGCAGAGAACTAGGATAATACTGCTTATAGCAATTAAATTTCTATGCAGTTATTTTGTGGATATTGACAAACTGAGTTTATATGGAGAGAAAGAAGATCCAAAATAGCAGAGACAATACTGAAGGTCAAGGACAGAACCACAGGACAGACATCACCTGACTTTAAAAATTCCTATAAAGCTACAGCAGCCAACATAGTGTGGTATTGGTGAAAAAACTGACAAATACGTTAATGGAACAAAATAGAGAACCTAGAAATAGACCAACTTAAATATCACAAAATGATCTTGGACAATGGACAATAGGTAATACAATAGAATAAAGATATATATATATATTTTTTTTGTAGAGACAGAGTCTCACTTTATTGCCCTCCGTAGAGTGCCATGGCGTCACACAGCTCACAGCAACCTCCAACTCCCGGGCTTAGGCGATTCTCTTGCTTCAGCCTCCCAAGTAGCTGGGACTACAGGCGCCCACCAACTCCTATGGCTTAAAGGAGTAAGGTGCCGGCCCTATATGCCAGAGGAAGTGGGTTCAAACCCAGCCCCAGCCTAAACTGCAAAAAAAGAAAAAAAGAAAGTTTGGGCGGCACCTCTTGCTCAGTCAGTAGGGTGCCAGCCTCATATACCGAGGGTGGCGGGTTTGAGCCTGGCCCTGGCCAAACTGCAACGAAAAACGATATTCTTTTCAACTGGACACCCACATGCACCCAAAATTAATCATTTTATAAAATTTATACCCTCCACAAAACTTAATTCAAAAAGGATCACAGACCAAAATGTAAACAAATGAAACATGAATTAAATGTAAATTAAAAAGAATACAACTGAGTACTATGAAGATAACACAGGAGAAAACAAAGAAGACTGATTTCGTGATAGGCATTTTGGACACAACACCAAAGGTATACTCCATGAAAGAATCCATCAATAAGCTGGATTTCAGGGTCAGGAGAATAAGAATACATTTTTTTTTTCCTGAAGGGCACACAGAACTTACTTCAGCATGAGTCATGTGTTAAGACACAAAATAAGTTGTGATGAATTTTAAAAGATTATAAGCACACACATTTTTTTTTCTGCTTACAATAGAATGAAACTATAATCAGTAGCAGAAAAAAAATCAGAATATCCAGAAATAAGTAGAAACTAACACACTTTTAAATCATCAATTGGATAAAGAAGAAATCACAGATGAAATTAGAAAATACATAGAGAAAAATGAAAACCAAAGCACAACATACAAAAATGTATGACATGAAATGAAGACAGTAGAGGAAGGGAAACTTGTTCGTGTATTTAAAGAGAAGGAAACGTGTGAAGGGAAAGTGAAGAAAGTGGAGGAGCGGGACGGAGAGGAAGGGTGGGGAGGGGAGGGGAAGGGGGAGAAGTTCTCAAATCAACTTAACTTTAAAGAAGGAGAAAACGTAAGAATAGACTGAAAGGCAGCAGAAACAAGAGTGACATAAAGATTATGGTGGAAAAAATAAAATAGAAAGAAGAAAAATAATACAGAAAGTCAACAAAATCAAAGATGATTTATTTGGAAAGATCAATAAAGTTGATAACTCTCTAGCTAAATTACTAAAATCAGAAAAGATAGGAGGAAATTCTGACTATATTGCAGAAATCAATTAACTATGAGATAATTCTCTGAACAACTGCAGTCTAGCAATTTGAATAGCCTAGTGAAATGGATAAAATCATAGAAAAATATTATCTAAAAAATGAGTGAATCTAAATAGAACTATTAACTATTAAGGAGATTGAGTCTGTGATCGTAAACCTCCCAACAAAGCAAAGGCACGGACCATATAGCTTTACTGGTGAATTATGTCCAACATTTAAAGAAGAACTAATGGCAATAATTCTCAAAGTCTTACAAAAAATGAACATTCTATTGGAAGATGTTTTCTAGGGCTTTCACAGATGGAGAGGAACCACCAATGCCTGGCTTACAGCTTCAAAGGGCAGGCTGAGTCTCTTGTTAGGGGTTAATGTAGTGATGGCTTTAAATTGAAGCCAGTGTTCATTTACCATTTCAAAAATTCTATGGCCCTTATTAATCAGGTTAAACCTACCCTGTGTATGTTCTGGAAATGAATCAATAAAGCCTGGTTTACAGCATGGTTTAGTATTTTAATCCCACCATTTTAACCTGCTTCTCAGAAAATAATGATTTCATTTAAAATATTACTGTTCATTGACAGTGGACCCATTCACCAAGGAGCTCTGATGTATGAGGAAGTTACTGCTGTTTCCATGCTGCTAACGCAACATCCATCTTGCAAATCATGGATCAAGGAGTTCTCTTTTACTTTCTTATATTGAAAACATACATTTTATAAGGCTACATGAGCCACAGATAGTGATTCCTCTGATGGATCTAGGAAACATCAGGTGGAAACCTTTTTTAAGGGATTCACCATTCTAGATTCTAATAAGAACATGTGAGGCCTCCCCATGGGAGAAGGTCAAAATATCAACAATAAAGAGGAGTTTGGAGAAAGCTGATTCCAACCTTCATGGACGACTTCAAGGGGTTCAAGACTTTAGCGAGGGAATTAACTGCAGGTTTGGTTAAAATATAATAGCAAGACAGCTAGAATTGAGAGTGGAACCTGGCTGGGCGCAGTGGCTCATGCCTGTAATCCCAGCACTCTGGGAGGCCGAGGCAGGTAGATTGCTTAAGTTCAGGAATTCGAGACCACACTGAACCAGAGTGAGACCCTGTCTCTAAAACTTGCCAGGTGTTGTGGCAGGTGCCTGTAGTCCCAGGTACTTGGGAGGCTGAGGCAAGAGGATCACCTGAGTTCAAGAGTTTGAGGTGGCTGTGAGCTGTGACACCAGGGCACTCTACCAGGGTGACAAAGTGAGACTCTGTCTCAAAAAAGAGAGAGAAAGAGAGGAATCTGAATAGGTGGCTGAATTGCAGCAATCTCATGATCAAACTTTAATGAATAAAGACATTTTCTCATGGATGAGCAAAGAGAGTAGAGATGGAATCTACTACTGGTGAAGATAACATGTATTGTGAACATTGCTGACATGGTTAAAAAAAAGGATTTAGAATATTACATAAACTTAATAAAGTAGCAGTGAGATTGGGCAAGATTTTAGAGGATTGAATTCAATTTTGGAAGAAGTTCTACTGTTAGTAAAATGCTATCAAACAGTGTCATCTGGTACAGAGAAATTTTTGGTGAACAGACAAGTCAGTCAAAGTTGCAAACTTAATTGTCTTGTTTTAAGAATTGCCACAGCCACCCCAGACTCCAGCAACCTCCAACCTGCTCCATCAGCAGCACCAACTCATGGGAGGGCTCTCCCCCAGCAAAAATACGATTCTCCAAGGCTCAGATGATCATCAGCATTTTAAATTAAGCTGTGTACATTTTTTAGACATAATGCTATTGAACACTTATTAAAGAATATATTTTGCATAAATGTAACTTTTATATGTGCTTTGACACTAAAAAACATTATGTGGCTTAATTTATTGTGATATTCACTTTATCGTAGTGTCACAGAACTGAACCCACAATCTTTCCAAGATATACTTTTTCTACAAAAATTTATTATGAAAAAATACATGAGATGCATAATTTATACCATGTTTCCTCGGGATTTTATCAGAGTCAGTAGCTTAAATAGGATTGCACTAAGTAAGTATCCAACTATATCAGCTGTTTTCTTGATTATTTAAAAACACCTGAAATCATTTTAAGAAATATTCAAAATCATAATTTATTAAATGTATTTCTTTGCATCATATATTTAAAGAGAGAAAGAGTGCTGAGATAATGTAAAAAAAAAAAAAGTACATGGTGTGTGACACTGAAGCATCCACAGTTACATTTCACCGTGGGCAAGTGAGACTTCAGTGTCAGTAAGAGAACAACGTGGGGATTTATTCAGGTGACAGGATCTGTGACATGGAAGAGAGAAGAAATCATCTCACCGTCTCTACGGACCAGAAATAAAACACTTTCAAAAATCATAATAGACAATTTCCACTTACTGCCAATGATGCCTGATGTATCTCCATATTGTTATTTGAAAAGGCAGCATTTATAAAATATATTTTGGAAACAGGCGGCACTTCCTATGCTTTCCATCCCACAGGCTGAGGACGAGGGCTCTGTGAAATGCTCATTCTAGTCTGTCACCAGAGCACTCCCTGTAAGTTTTTGTCATAGTTGTTTAATCAAGCTGATGTGTCATTTGAATAAAGCTAATGGCCATTAGTTTGAGCTTCAAGAGGAGAGTTCCAGAAGGATCAGTCAAAAGTCACCTGTCACTCCTATTGAAAAAGAAGGAAGCTGTTTGCATGTCATTTGCACATAAGGAAAGATACTAAAAACAAATGTCATTTATGAAAATTAAGGGATATTTGTATTGAATAATAAACTATAACATTTAATAAATCTATATTTAATTTAATTTTAAGTAATGGGGCATAGTACAAACTTTATATGAGTAACTTTTACCATTTAAAAAGGACTATTTCTGGTTTGAACGATCCTATTAATTATATTGAGTTATATTGTTTCTCTCTTTCCCTTTAGGCTGTCCTTTGGAGATACAAGTTTTCTCAGCTTAAAGGCTCTTCAGATGACGGCAAGAGCAAAATCAAATTTTTGTTTCAGAATCCAGATACTAAACAGATTGAAGCAAAGGTAAACCCAAGAAATTCATCACGTAGCACACCTCTCAAAGCGTCCACGTCATTAAGAAACCCGGGGGCGGGGAGGGATTTCAGAGAACAAGGGGGGAAAAGCCCACACTCTTCACTTAGCTTGGAATATCCCTTATGGTCAAAAGAATGGATTCACTTTGAGATCTGATTGGCAAATTTTCACTGAAAGGCATTGTTAAAGTAAATTGCACACAACTAATTACATTTCTTAGTTGTAATTCCTTACGAACTGCGTTTGTGTCACACTAAAACAACATCCTGGGAGCTAAAACAGTGACTTGGTGGTTTCACATTCTAAATAACAATTTAGAATACTGAAGAAATATGACCTTATGTTATTATTGTTTTATTTTCTCTTTAAATGTGAATATAAATCCCTACAGAAAACTATTTGTAAAATCAATTCATTTACCCCATGTAATGCCGTGTTAAAGAAGATAAGTTAAATGAACAATTTTTGCTTTGCCCCATACAAATTTTCAGTATCCTGCAGTGTATTAACTATAAACTACACAGTTTTGAATGCATGGAAAAGATTCATTACTTTTATTTTTATAAATACATATTTTTTAACATTCAAAGTCTGAGTTATTTCCACTACCTGAGGTAGGGTTCATAGTAGCAGTGTTTGAGTTGGAATAAATCATAAACACATTATCCCAGTGTAGGGGAAAGGATAGACAGCAAATACAAAAATAAAGAAAAATACTTTCACGGACATGAAAATCCAATGCAATTTTTCAACCATGGACTAAAGTACCGTACTTCTATTATACATCTGCACCTATTAAACTCAGGGGCTGAAGGCTCTGCCTGACTTTGGGATCGTCCCACGGACTGTCCTGTGTGACTTCCCGCGTCCCCTGTAACGCTGCTCTGTGTTCAGATTACACTCGCTCTTTGAACACACTGGCTGCTTCTTGCCTTAAACACCTTCTAATGCTTTTCTGTTGATTTTCCTCCTAAGCCTTTTGTCTGAATTTCTCCGGGATGCCCGTTCTTGTCTTAAATTTGTCTGTAGATTTGTCTTCCTGTCCATTCCAGGACTGGAGGTCATTCAAAGTGGGAGCTGTGACCACCACGACCTTTGCCTGGCTCCTTTCTGTCTGTCTCTAAAGCATTGGTGTTTCCCACAGCCTTGCCTATAGGTCACTACATAAGTTTTGCGACAGACTGGCTCATGGTCCATTATTTCACTGACAAGAAACGCAGTGGACAGGGCCCTTCCTGGTCACCCCACAGGCCTCGCCCAGCAGTGGACAGGGCCCTTCCTGGTCACCCCACAGGCCTCGCCCTGCAGTAGACAGGGCCCTTCCTGGTCACCCCACAGGTCTCGCCTGCCAGGCTTCTCAGCGTTGCTGGGACAGCTTCGTTTGTTTCTGTCCACGCAGGTTATATGGTTCTTGATTTTTGTGTATCTCAAAACTTTCATAATGACCCATGTATATGTCTCCTATCGGATTAGAAAGTGCCTTGATAATGTCTATTCCCTGTATTTAACTGGCCACCCAATTTTCATATCTCTATCTCCACTCTGCCTCTTCCCTAAACACCTGTCTACCTTCCTACCCCTCCCAGCGGTGGTGGGTCGAGGCCTGGTGGGGCACAGATTGGACCTGCACGGGAGTCCTAGCAGAGTCCCTGGTTGTGGTGGTCCGTGAGCCTAGGACAGGTGGGGCACAGATCAGAGCCATGCAGGAGTCCCGGCAGAGGTCCTGGCCAGGGCTGGTGGCAGGACAAGGCCCAGCGTGGCGCCAATTGGGGCCGCACACAGGTCCCTGCCAAGTTCCTGGCCGCTGTGGATGGCGGGCCTGGGGCACGGATTGGAGCCAGGTGGGGGTCCCGGCAGAGTCCCTGCCACAGCGGGTTGCGGGCCGAGGCCCAGTGGGGCATGGATCAGAGCCGTTCAGGGGTCCTGGCGGAGTCCCTGGCCCTGAGGATGGTGGGCTCAGCTGGGGTGGAGTGGAACCCGGCAGTTCTGGGTGGAGTCCCTGGCCTGGGAGATGTTGGGGGCTTGGTGGGGCCCTGAGTCTCTTACCTGTCAGGCCACCTGGTCCAGCAGATAGGGAGGGTGGGTGCTGCTCAAGTCCTCCTCCCTCAATTTCAGCAGAGGTCAGGTTTCTGGTGTGTCAGGTTAGGGTGGCCTGGAATTTGAGAATGGTAGAAAACTTTAGTTCCGTTTTTCTGCCTGAAGCTTGGTTTTTTGGAGTTGCAGCTTGCCTCAGCAGAGGTGACCTGCTGTTATCACTTCTCTCTCTCTTGGCTGGGCTCCCAGTCTTCAGCTCAATTGGGCAGTTTCTGGAGGTTGTCTTTCCTTTTGGACAGGAGCCTCTGT
>CAUYRH010090597.1:0-10280 GCA_963574655.1 Perodicticus potto
ACTTGGGAGGCGGAGGCAGGAGAATCACTTGAGCCCAGGAATTGGAGGTTGCTGTGAGCTGTGATGCCACAGCACTCTACCCAGGGCGACAGCTTGAGGCTCTGTCTCAAAAAAAAAAGGGGGGGGGGCTACTAAACTGGCTTGGGATAATTGATCCTGACTATTAAGTGGAAATTGGATTTCTCTTCAGAAAGGCCCTCTTAGAGACCTGTATGACCAATATACCAAGGACAATTATATTGGATTAGAACTGTTGTTGGTTAGGACTCATTAATTTCAAAGGACAGAATCACAAATCAAACCAGTTTGAGAAAAACAAGGAAATTTACTTACAGAATTGTCTCCTGGAAGTCCTGAATAAGACTGCAGTTGGCCCTCAGTAATGAAGTCGAACCAGCCTTCAAATGCTGGCATAGCTCCTCATAACCCATCTGCACTTCTCTCTGTGTGTCAATTTCATTCTTTATTTTTATTGCAAACTTATCTTCTTATTTTTTCCCTTTTATTTTCTTAACTTCAGGTTAATGTGAGGGTACAAACAATTAGGCTACAATGTACAATGTTTGCATTTGTTAGGCAGCATCCCTCTTGTAGTTGTGTCCCGCACCCGAGAGGTGTGCCATATTCCCTTACATTGTGCTCATTCAGTGGGAGCTCATCAATCCCCGACCTTCCTCCCCTCCTTTCTCTGTTCCTCAGCTCATATGACTGAAAACGTGGTTGTTAGTAGTACAGCTTATGCTTTCTGGAGACTGACCCAGTTCTGGTTGCAAACTTTCTGGGAAAAAATTCTGATTAATCAAGCTTGGTTCAATCAAGTGCCTGGGGGAGAGGTCATATTGTCCTAAAATGTGGCTTCTGTGAAAACCTCATGGATAGAGTTGATTGTTGAGGAGGAAGTTAGGAATGTATGGGGAGGTGTTTGTGAGAAATTCTGTTCCCAGAAGAAGAAGGGTACTGGGCTGAAAAATTACGGGGTTCTGTTACTAAGTGGACCAATTTTTCTACCTAATAATAATGACAAACTAAATGAAAAAAATAAGTACTATTTATATCACTTACTCTATGCTAGCTAAAATATACATTTATGATGTTCACCACACTTAGGATTGTTGTGAGGATTCAATGAGTGTGTATATGCATATATTTAAATACATATAAAAAATACATATGCATATACATAAAATCGCAGTCTTTAAGGTAAGTTTAATTTTTATTTCAATTTTTTAGATGAAAAAACTAAGAGTTAGAATTAAGTAACTAGGCTCTAGGCTTGGCGCCTGTGGCTCAACGGGCTAAGGCGCCAGCCATGTACACCTGAGCTGGTGGGTTCAAATCCAGCCCGGGCCCGCCAAACAAGAAGGATGGCTGCAACCAAAAAATGGCCGGGTGTTGTGGTGGGCACCTGTAGTCCCAGCTACTTGGGAGGCGGAGGCAAGAGACTCACTTGAGCCCAGGAATTGGAGGTTGCTGTGAGATGTGATGTCACAGCACTCTATCCAGGGTGACAGCTTGAGGCTCTGTCTCAAAAAAAAAAAAAAAGAATTAAGTAACTAGTCCAAGGAAGTGGCTGAGCTGACTCTTGAACCCAGACTTATTTATTTCCAAAGACTATTATTGTAAAATGACACATGAGTCCTTTTCCCTAATTCTCCTTGGTCTAGACCAGTGGTTCCCAACCTGTGGGTCGCAACCCATAGGAACTGTATTAAAGGGTTGTGGCATTAGGAAGGTTGAGAACCACTGGTCTAGACACTTAGTTTCATCACATATCCCAGGGCCCCTGGGATAACTGGGCCCCTAAAGCCCTGATTGGGCCCTGCCAGCTGCTTTCTGGGGGCTGGATTTTGCTCTTGGGTTCCATGTGTCTAGATGCAAAATTGATCCTAAACTTCAGTTTTCTTATATGTGAAAATGGATGGCTATACGGATTATGAAAGCTGCGTGAGGGCAGACATTTTTGGCCATTATGTTCACTGCTAATCTCCTGCAGGCAAAACAGTGCTGGGCACTTGACAACTATTTGTTAAGTGAATGGATGAGGAAAACTGAAGCTCACGAGGATCCTGCTTGAGGAGTAATCAGATGCTTTGGTCTTTTGACTATTAGGCCTCTGTGTGTCCCCGTAGGGTAGGCAAGTGGCAAGAAGGGATGTGGAGGGGATTTTAGAGAGAGAGAAAGGCAGGCAGAGAGAGAGAGATTGGGGTGGGGAGGGGAGAAACTCTGCCACATGGAAGCTAAAGTGACTGAGAAAGAGAAAACAGAGACAATGGAGGTGTTAAGATTTTTTCTAATTTATTTGTTTATTGGACAAATAAAACTTGTATGTATTATATACAGCATGATATTTAGAAATATGTATACACTGTGGAATAGCTAAATTGAGCTAATTAGCCTATGCATTATTTCACATACCTATTTTTTGTTGAGCACTTAAAATCTACTCTCTTTGCAATATTCAAGAATGTCAGGCGTTGTACAATAGATCTCTTGAAGATTAGGATGATCTATAATTTTCCCTTCTGTGTCCTCACGGAGTTTGGGGTAAAATCTATATTATTCACTAATACAAAGGTGGCTTTTTTCAAGTGCTGGCCTTGAGGTGGGTCCAGAGTAATGGTATGGGGCTGAGCACACATAGGTTATAATTAACTAAGATAAAGTAGATGACGTCTCTCTCCCAGTTCCCAGCTCATGGAAGCCACTCAGTAAATGTCTATTTCCCTGAGAACCCATGACCTTGGCTGACCTCTTGTGTGTCTCTCACCAGACAGCACAGGGCTCCTTGCATGTGGGGACTACTCAGAATGTCTGTCTCCCTGCCAAGCGAGTTTTCCAAGGGCTCTACTTGATAGCATTGAGAAGCACTGAGATAGCAAGGCTTTTGTGCCACTCCACTCTGTGCTGAGTTCCTTAATGCTGTGTAAAGTAGGAACACACCACACTGACACTCATGCTCACCAAAGGAAATACTCTCTAGCTTTGTTGGGAGACTCCTGGGTAAGCACTGATGTAATTTGTTTGCAAAAAAAAAACTGTAACAGCCTTCTTCTGGGTTAAGCATTTGCTCAGCTGGTCTTTGCCAAAGATGACAGGTGTTTTGTGTCATTGCCTGTTGACAACGGTCACAGTCACACATTGTACTCATTCCAGGGTCAATGAGGGAGGTGAGCCGCTCCAGAGATCTAGAGGGATCACGTTGAATGCCCAGTCAGGGCTGGTCCCGGGGATTCTACTCCACATGTAATAGCGTTGGTAGAACAAAGGAAATGACAGACATCCAGTTCAAGCTCCCACTGTTGTTGGACAAAATTGCTTTCGGACTGGCGGTAGATATTTAATCAGGATGTCCTTTTCGCTTGAATCAAAAGAATGCAATTTCTGTGTTTACTTGTTTGTCTGTTCTACTAGACTGTGAGGCCCTACAGGGCAGGAACCTCTGACTTACTTGTCGTCATATGCCTGCTGCTTCGCACTAAGCCAGGCACAAAGCCAGGCATAAAGGACATAGTTGGCAAAAGGAAAGTCTGTGGGATGGCAGAAAGAATGTGGTGTCCTCCTCTGGGTCCTCTCTTTTCAGGCCCTCCTTCATGCCTTTTCCTTGGCATGGGTCCCTGCTCACCACAGGTGTCTCCCAAGAGCTTATATCCCTATGTTTCCTTCTCATCCTGGAAACGGAAGTTCATTTTGAAGGCTGCTCTATTGTTTGTCCTGCTTGTAATCCCAAGCTGAATGGGACCAATTTGTTGCATGTTTGGCTGGTCTTCACACAGAATGTTTTTGTGATATACAACATTTCCTTTCAGATCAAGCGTGGCAAGAACCCGAGCATTCAGGACAGCTAGTGTTCTAAATTTTAGCTTTCCTAAGTTCTAATTGTGTAATTCAGGCAAACTACTGGATTTCACAAAACCTCAGTTTCCTCTGTTTATAAAGTGTGCATAATAAGGTGAACTTGGATGAGATTGGAACTCATCTCAGGATCCAGAAGAGATTGTTGGGTCTCTCTCCTTTTTCAGAGACTAAAAAAGAGCTGTCACTTATAATTTTTGCATAGTTTTGTGCCTCCAAAAAGAAGACATATTGGGGGAAAGGCCTCTTATGGCCATTATGCAAACGTAGAGAAAAAAATCTTACTATGGAATAAAGAGGGTCTGCTACTCTAACTCTAAGAATCTAAAATGTTTGTCAAACTTGTTTAAAATGTTGGTATTAGGCAGAATTGATCTTTCCAAATAGTTTTATTTGGGGAATTTGCTTATTTCTTGTGTGTGTGTTTAGACTGCCATCTGTCCGTAAATTATTATTGCTTGCTCTTAAACATTTCCTAATGGATGAGCCATTTTGCAACTAGCCAGTCACGGATGCTCAGGAGCTGAGACACTGAAGATGCCTGGAAGATGGCCTAATCCTGTTCGTAGACTCGTGTTGGAGGAGGGAATGAAGAAGAAAACTTAACCAGGATTTCTGAGGTCAGAATTCCTCCTCTGGTATTGTTTAGAGTTGTCCTTGAAATAGGCATGTCAATTCTCAGGCCTCCTGGAGCGAGATCAAGACTAAGGCAGGAAATAAAGACTAAGGACATAGGCCCTCAAATCAAATTGGAAAATGGGGAAAGAACCACCTCCTTTACCTGAGCCTCTAGGATTTGGGGCCATCAAAGTTATTCCCACTGTGGGGAGGCAGCTGGCCTTTGCTCCAGGGCAGCAGAAGAGAGGAACACAGAAATCAAACCTGAGGGAGTCTGAGCACAAGTATTGGGTTTTAAGTTTCTCTCTGTTATAATTCTCATCTCTTCTCTCCAAGCCTAGCCAGGTGTGGTGGTTCATACCTGCAATCCTAGCACTTCGGAAGGCTGAGCCTGGAGGATCTCTGGCGGTCAGGAGCTCAAGACCAGCCTGAGTAAGAGGGAAACCTCATTTATACAAATGATAGAAAATTAGTCATGCAAGGTAGCAGGATCCTGTAGTCCCAGCTACTTGGGAGGCTGAAGCAGGAAGTTCGCTTGAGCCAGGAGTTTGAGGTTGTAGTGAGCTATGATGAGGCCACTGCACTCTAGCCACAGACAGAGACTCTGTCACAGGAAAAAAATAAGTTTCAGCCTAGTTTGTGCTATCACAATGAGAAAATGATGGAGAGGTCTGTCCAGCCCATGCTGAAGCAGAGCGGGGGACTTAGGAAAGTTGTAACCTTTCCTAACTTGTAAGGAAGCAGGTGTCGAGATACAGGAGTCCACCATGTGGGGCCAGGCAGCTGGCAGAGGTGGAAAATACGGAGGAAATGGATGAACCATGTAAGCATTCTCCAGGGGATCTAGATAAGAGCATGGCTTTCTTTCTTTCTTTTTTTTTTTTTTTTTGTAGAGACAGAGTCTCACTCTATCGCCCTCAGTAGAGTGCCGTGGTATCACACAGCTCACAGCAACCTCCAACTCCTGGGCTTAGGTGATTCTCTTGCCTCAGCCTCCCAAGTAGCTGGGACTACAGGCGCCTGCCACAACGCCCGGCTAGAGCATGGCTTTCTTGAAGTCAAGTAGGGCAGGACTCACGTTACAGTAACTAGGGCATTAAATAGAAGCATGAGTTTATAAACTGGTGAAGCCCAACACATTTCAATTATATCAGGACACTAATATTTACTTTATTCAGATATAAAGGCATACAATCACAATCAGGTCTCACTGAATGTAGCTACTATCAATACTAGTGTAAGTGGAATTGATCAGTCTCTGAGATGCCTTCTTGATCAGAAATTCTGTGAGTCTATTGGGTGCTTGAAACAACACTACAGTCAGCCTGGCCTGAGTGTCTCTCAGTTCCCCTCACCACATTCTCCTCACTCAGCATCCTTTTCCCCCTCAACTGGCATGGAGTGTGGGGCAATAGTGGAATGTTTCAGAACACGTAGCCAGAGCAATGTTGTAATTTATTAGGAGTCATTCTTAAGTGGAGAGGATTTTGTACTTCAGATAGTCAGTCACATTCTTGGAAATTAGGTTCTGAGATCTCCCTGGTTGCAGTAGGGGAAACTCCAGTTTATCTTATGACATGCTGATAAATTGTTTGAGAATTTCTTTTTCTTTTCTCTTTTGAGACAGAATCTCAATCACCCTGGGGTTGAGTACAACCTCAAACTCTCAGGCTGAAGTGATCCTCTTGTCTCAGCCTCCCGAGTAACTGGGATTACAGGTGCCTGCCACAGTTGCCTGGCTAGTTTTTCTATTTTTAGTAGAGACAGAGTCTTGCTTTTACTCAGACTTGTTTCAAACTCCTAAGCTCAGGCAATCCACTCAGGCCATGGCTTCCTGGAGTGCTAAGATTACAGGCGTGAGCCACCACACCTGGCCAGTTTGAGAATTTCATAAAAGCAGAAGAGACATTTCAGAAGAAGTGAAAACAAAACCTTTATTTCAAATGGCAAAATGATATAAATCTTTCTTAAAATTTACACATGAGCTGATAAGGCCATGCCGTAGGAAAAGGTCAAAGAGTGAGGCAGCAGATTATATTCTCCAGAGATAACCATGGCAATATCTCCCCACCTACATACTCTTACTACGATGACACTGGGTGCTTATACGCTCCTCTTTGTAAGGGGTGGGGGTCTGTATTCCAACTCCTTGAATCTAGGAAGGCTTGTGAATTTGGGGGAAGTAATGCTATGTGATTGTAATTTCTGATATTGTTTCTGCCTGGTGCTTGTGAAATGCTTGTTCTTGGAACTTGTATTAGGTATCTTCTGTGATGTAACAAGCCACCCCAAAACTTAGCAGTTTAAAATAATACACATTTATTATCCATTTCACTGTGTCTCTGAGTGGGGAATGTAACCATGGCTTATCTGGATACACTTCTTCAGGATCTTTCACAAGGCCATAAACAAGGCTTTGGTCAGGGCTGGGGTCTCATCTGAAAGTCTGAATGGAGACGAATCTACTTCCAAGGTTGCTTATGTGGTTTTTGGCAGGATTCATTTCTTTAAGAGTTTCTCACTGGCTTTGGCTTACCATGTGAGCTTCCTCTACATGGCAGCTTGCTTCATCAAAGAGAAAGAGAAGGAGGGTGGGGGTAGAGAATGAGAATCTTTTGTGATCTAATTATGGAAGAAAGATCTCTTCAGTGTTGCTCTAATCCATTGGTTAGAGGCAAATTAATCGAGGGGATGGGATTACACAAGGCTGTGAATACCAGCAGGTAGGGATCATAGGGAATTGTTTTAGAGGCTTCTTTTTTTTTTTTTTCCAAAGGGTGCTGAATTTATTTATTTATTTATTTATTTAGTTTTGCAGTTTTTGGCCAGAGCTGGATTTGAACCTGCCACCTCTGGCATATGGGGCTGGCACCCTACTCCTTTGAGCCACAGGCACCACCCTAGAGGCTTCTTATCACAGAGCCTAACCCCATGCTGAGACAAAGCCCAGATGGGGAGGCCATCTGGATGTTCCATCGTCAAATACCAGACACATGAGTGAAAGAGCCTTCAGATAATTCTAGCACCCAGCCATTCAGGAACCCTCAGCCTTGAGAATTTCCAGCTGAGGCTCAGATGTTGTGGAACAAATACAAGATGTCCTTGTCAAGTCCTTTCAGAACTCCTGATCCATAGCATTCTTGAGTATAATAAACTGGTTGTTGTTTTACACATTACGTAGTAACTGGAATTAAGTCACATATCTTGAAGCTTCATTTCACCTGGTCTGACCACATGAAATGCCCATTTCACTTTTGCCCATGCCAATTTTTGCAGCTAGATTGATATCATATTTCAGCCCAAAGTTTGCAACCTGAGAATATTTTAAGAATATTTCACACAGGTTTGAAAAAGCTTGAAACTTTCTGGGTGCCAAAGATGTACAACTTTCTTTTTGGCTCACCTATAAAAGTAGCTCCCTACTTTTGGTGTCTTCCCTGTAGCAACAGTTTGTAAAATGCTTGCAAAGGCCAGAAGACAAATCAAGCTTCCCAGGCTCAGTTCTGGGATTCAGCCGCGCTGCTGCGGCCAAGGACATACTTCTGCCACTTTCAGACATGCTGTTCTAGAACTTTGTCATTAGACCATTTTGAATAGGATAATCATAGTGCTTAGTCTAGCATGAGCTATGCATCAGAATAATTAAGTATACTTTTTGTTTGCACATGTGTATTGAGGTGGAAAATTTTCCAAATTACCTTAATATCTGGTGCTAGAATCCCTCCATCAGATGGAAGTGTCTTTGTTTGGAAAAAGAGTTTGATAAAGACGCAGTGGAGGCATAATGCCTTCTCCTTTCCAAAGCCTCTCTGCATAAGATGAGGAAAAGGAATTTATGTCTGACTTTGGAAAGATGGAAGGGAGAAAACAACAAAAACAAAAACAGAGGAGAGAGAAGAGAGACAGAAGACAGAGGAACCGGAGGAATGTGTAAGGGGAGGTGTGGTGGAGTGAGGTATTCCTTGCATACCAGCTTTTGGGATAAAGGTAACGAGATTATTTCTGGGCAATTGGAAAGTGAAATTGCTTAAATTCTTCCTTTTCTTTTCAAGTCTGCCCTAGAATGGGGCTAAACCTGCCCGTGGAGGGAGATAGATTGCTAACACCGGAGATTTCCAGGCTAAAGTTCTAGGTTTTCAGCAACAGTCTCCTAGACATGACGGGAGGGCCAAGGGAACACCCTGGTGAGCACAGGCCACAGCATCTTCGTGATCTTCAGAGAGAACAGCCTAGGGCACATCTGGATTGGGCCCCTTTACATCTCATGTGTTGGATCAGTCCTTGATAAGAACACCGCACATAGTTCTGGAGTTCACTCCAGTGCGGCAGAGAGAAATCACAGTGCCTGACACATAGTAATAGCCTCCTAATAAATGTTGGTTAAATGAATGAAAGACAAAAGTTGAATGAAGCGAATAGGAAAGACTGGTGGCTGGGAGACTGGACCGATTAGCAGTTATCCTGGGAAACAGGCCTAGTTCTCTCATGTGATCCTTACCACTAATGACTGAGCCTTAACTTTTCCCCTATAATAAGAAAAATAACTCTCAAAACATATTTTCAGATTATAGATTGCCAGATCCAGAGAGATGTTCCTACTCCTGACCCAGTAGTCCTACTCTTGGGATTCTATCACCAGAAAATAATTCAAGAAAAACAAAAAGCTAAGTATGCAAAGGTATTTATGACAGCATCATCTGAGGCAACAGAAAAATGGAAACAGCCCACATGTCCAACAGTAAGGGACAGGCTGAGTACATTTTGATACATCTGCTCAGTGGAATATTCCACAACCATTAAATCATAGCTGTGAAGATTATGTACCAAACATAAGAAACCCATGATACATAATTTAGCATAAAAGAAATATACAAAATATACAATATACATGACTAGTGCAAATGTGTTAGGTATTCTTTTTTCACCTCAAGCACTAAATTTCTTCCAAGTTCCTATCACTGTGGTTAAATTCCACAAGAAATATAAAGTTACTTCAAAATATTCTCACCCCCTGCTGTGATTTAAAAATGATACATCGTGTTAGAATTCTGAAAAGATGGTAGGAGCTGGGCAGCATAGTTTATGAATCTTGAATCACCATGTAAAAGACGGGGCAACTAGTTAAAAAAACTAAACCTGGGGACAACTTTTATAGTAAAACTAGGTGACAAAATATAAACACAGACAACCACAGACGCATTATGGGCAGTGTGGGAGAAATCAGCAGGAAGCAAAACGGCATGTGATGAAGCTAAGGAATTGCGAGAACACATCAAACATGATGGAAAGCATGGAAGGTCAACTTGAGAGCATTAGCTAAAAGTGCAAGGAGTTTGTCCACTTCAATAACAGATGGGAACAAAGGGCTGTGGGAAGGCCTAAAGGAACTGGGTACTCTAGTCTCTTTGAACTTGAACTCTTGAAACTGAACAGCCTGTGGTGTGCCACTTACAGACAGGGACCTCACTAGGGAATTCTTCCTTCTAGGAGAGGAATCCGAATTGAAGGAGAGGGTCAAAAAAACTAAAAAAAAGGGAGGTTCAGATAAAAGTGCAGAAGAAGAAAAGAACTAGGACATCTCAAACAAACAAAAAAAAAAGCTTTAAAAATATAAACTTCTTAATATTAGAATGCAGACTGCCATTTTTTTTTTTTTTTTTTTTTTTTGAGACAGAGCCTCAAGCTGTCACCCTGGAAAGAGTGCTGTGTCATCACAGCTCACAGCAACCTCCAATTCCTGGGCTCAAGCGAATCTCTTGCCTCCGCCTCCCAAGTAGCTGGGACTACAGGCGCCCGCCACAACGCCCGGC
>CAUYRH010090599.1:0-15106 GCA_963574655.1 Perodicticus potto
CAAAACCAACTTGGCCTTTGGATGTGCTCTGGCAACTTTCATCAACTCAACTTCACTGTCAAAAGTCATCATCTGGACCCCATTATTGGCAGCATACTTAATTTGAGACACTTGATTACAAGGATTTGCATAGATAACACTCTCTGGAGGCAACCTGAGACTTTGCACCAATTGTATTTCAGTCTTGCTAGCTCAGTCAAATCCTGTCCCAATGGCAGCGAGGGTCTTCACAATGGCTCTACTGTCATTACATTTGACTGCATAAAAGGGAGTGACACGAGGAAGAGCTTTTTGCCATCTTTGGTGTTTCTTCAGAACATCTCCAAGGGTTGGTGTTTGTAGCTCAAGGAGTAGGGTACCGACCTCATATACTGGAGGTGGTGGGTTCAAACCCAGACCTGGCCACCCCCACCAAAAACAGCTGCAAAAAGAACATCTCCAAGGTCTGCTACATAGAAGGCATCCTTATCACCAGAAGAGGAAACTTTATTGATTTTTCGGTCCAGAATGCCCTTGGCAGTAAAACCTTCATCAAGCAAGTGGCAGGTCAAACTCTTCATTACGCAAGTGGCAAGTCAAACTCTTCATTACTAATGTTGTTCATGGTTTCTTGATGTTTCTTTGAAAAACTAAGATGTAATTTAAAGAAATACTTCCAGCTTCTCACAAAGGCAATTTTCCAGGAATTCTGAATCCCACTGCATGTGTCCTCCGAGCAACAGTGGAAACGTTCTTAGAGCATCTGGGCACCGCTGGCCAGCCCCATGGAGAAGCTGGAAAGCTGCTGCCCGCGCAGAGCCAGAGCTGGAGCTGCAGGAGTGCTCGGCTGCCCCACCATGCCCGTCAGTGCCTGGCTCCCACCTGCCAGAGACGCCAGCTCGAAGTGGCGCCAGAGCAGCTACTTCAGGGACTGACCACCACATTTTCAATGTCAATAGAAAATGGGTTATGGAAAAGGGCTGTATGTCCTGTTCATGGAGATGAATCTCTTTAAATCTAAATTGGAACTCCTTTTGCAACTTTTCCAGTGAATCCACACATGTTTTGTTTGGGAATGCAACCAATGATTTTTCCGCTAACAGATTTTGTGGCCCGGGATGAGTCTGCTGCTAAACAGGATAGGCAGTGGAGGCAAAAACACCCGGTGGGCCGGATAAATGTCCTCAGCGGGCTGCATGTGGCCTGTGGGCCATAGTTTGAGGACCCCTGTACTATATAAACACTTGTCTAAACTGTCGTTTCTATTTAGTGCTATCTCGAAGTAATGGAAAACAGAAAAAAGAGAGCCCACATTATCCATAACTACCTCTGCCTGTGATGAAGGTCGTATAATTCTTAAGGCTTTTTACCCTGGCAGAGATTAGTGGGAAAGAGAGAAGGACTTGAGATTCCCGTCTAGCCAAGCCTCTGGTCATGGTCTCCATATGGAGTCAAATGGTATCCAAGAAATTAATTCTCCAAAGGAATAGACAGGGATTTGGAGGTGGAGGACAGAGAAGAACAAAGAGAGGAAGCGAGGGCTGAGTAGTTTGGCAGGAGGCTGGAGTCTGAGCTGGTAGCTATGCTCAAGGGACTTTTTAAGAACAAATATTAGAGATTTAAGGTGACCTCTATCCTTTCTGTTATCTCAGATCTTTCTTCTAGTCCACTTTATATGTGTATACACATGCCTTATGTGAACAATGCTTTATTTTTAATTTTTTTTAATTCAAATTATTTTTAATTTTTTTGAGACAGGGTCTCACTCTGTTGCCCAGGCTGGAGTGCAGTGGCATCATCATAGCTCACAGCAACTTCAAACTTCTGGGCTCAAGCAATCCTCCTGTCTCAGCCACCTATAACCTCAATGTAACTTTGAGTGCCATTTGCTTATGTTAAAAGAAGCTTTCTCAGAATCCACATGAAGGGATGTTCCTTTAAGACCCTCCAAACTGGGTGGCACCTGTGGCTCAGTCCGTAGGCGCCGGCCCCATATACAGAGGGCAGCGGGTTCAAACCCAGTCCCGGCCGAACTGCAACAAAAAAATAGCCAGGTGTTGTGGCGGGCACCTGTGGTCCCAGCTATTCAGAAGGCTGAGGCAAGAGAAACACCTAAGCCCAGGAGTTGGAGTTTGCTGTGAGCTGTGATGCCATGGCACTCTACCAAGGGTGATAAAGTGAGACTGTCTCTACCAAAAAAAAAAGAATACCTCCAAACTGATTAGCAAGGTGGTCATACAGGAGGCAGACTTTGCAAGCAGAGTCTGGCTGTCTCTGGAATGTCCTGGAAGAGGCCAGGAGAGTGGAAAACAAGATAAGTTAATGTGCACCTCTGTTAAAGGTTGCACCTGCTGTTTACAGATGAATAGCTGAATAAGTTTTTGTGGCTGCTCTGCATGGTTTCTTTGTGCTCTTATCTTATAGACCATTGGCTGCCAACTGACTTATTATCATCAAGTGTATGGGTAGAACTTAGTGTTGTTAAGAGTATATAAGCTTGTAAGAAATAAACTGAGGTGCTGCATGCCTGAGCAAGCTGCAGTCTCCCCTCTCGTTAAGACATTTCAGTTGCAGATCTTTTCCTCTGTAACACCATTTCATGCAACAGCCACCTAAGTAGCTGGGATGACAGGCACCTGCCAACAGGCCTAGCTAATTTTTTCTAATTTTTGTAGACACAGGGTCTTGCTCTTGCTCAGATGGGTCTCCAACTCCTGACCTCAAGAGATCCTCCTGCCTTGGCCTCCCTGAGTGCTAAGATTAGAGATGTGAGTGAACAATGCTTTTAAGAAAAGGAAATCTGTGTTTTGTGGGAAGCAGGGTGTAATAGGACAAGGAGAGTGGAACAGTGAGAACTTCTACAGAACTCATTCAGCAGTGGAAGGTGATCAGGGCAGGTGGGAACGGATGGCTCCATGCTCCTCAAAGATACTAAGAACCCACATGTTTTCTCCCACCCACAGCAAAGGGCTTGGGAAGTTTTATTTGTGCCTCCTGTCATCTGAGTTTTACCATGTACCAACTGAAAAACAGAATAGGAAGCACATAACAGTCACTGATCCGTTACCTGACGTCCAGCCAGGCACATATTTACCAGAGATAGAAACTGTTTCTCAATTAGGCTCCAGTTCTGCAAGTCATTCCCAGATCCATTATTTTTTCCAGGCTCTTGAGTTTATCCTCTGTGCTTTTGGCCCAGTGTTGTCCTTACTTTTTGTCAGAAGTGGTTCTCACAATCTGCTTCTTGACCATAAAAAAATGGGTGCCCAGAGAGCTCATTTCATTTTGAAATATCTCTGCTTCATTTAGTTAGAGCTGGTGGCATTTAGCAAGTATAATTTTTTTTTTTTTTTTTTTTTTGCGACAGAGCCTCAAGCTGTCACCCTGGAGAGAGTGCCGTAGTATCAGAGCTCACAGCAACCTCCAATTCCTGGGCTCAAGCGAGTCTCCTGCCTCCGTCTTCCAAGTAGCTGGGACTACAGGCGCCCGCCACGCCTGGCCATTTTTTGGTTGCAGCCGTCATTGTTGTTTGGCGGCCCAGGCTGGATTCGAACCTGCCAGCTCAGGTGTACGTGGCTGGCGCCTTAGCCCGTTGAGCCACAGGCGCCAAGCCAGCAAGTATAATTTTCTCTAACTTGTTCTGGGTCCTCTGTGATTCTTACTGAGGATCATACCATGACAAAAAGACTACATCCATAATTGTTTATAAGATGGGCTTCTCTTTACTTGGGGCCACATGTGAGACTGCTGTGGGCAAGTGCCCTTAAGATTCTTGGAAGTCCATCAGTCTAGTTGAAAAAGTGTATGTGGTGCTCCTTAAATCTTATGGAGTGTCTGCAAGGGATCCTACAACCAAACCCTTGATTTAATCTTTATTTGGAGGCCATGCTGTCCTGGGCCCTCTATATTTTGCCTTTATCATGCCTTACAGCTGTACTTTATCAATGCTGCTAAAAGAAGCCAATTGCACTTTTTGTATTTTGCTTGGAAATATCCTTATCACAAGTTCATTAGCTCCATTTCCCCTCCCCCCCATCTTCCATAATACTGCAGAGTGACACTGTGGCCCCAAATGCCACTACTATGTGACACAAGTTGCCTTTTTTGAGCTTCCAACAGCAGTTTTTCTCACTGCCACTCCAGAATTTTGAACAATTTCCTCAAATTCAATTTCCCTGGCTGCCTTTCCAGCCTCTCCTGCCACCCAGTATCAGAGCCAGTGACAAAATGTTTTCGGTTTAGGTTATGGCAGTCCCCACTTCTGGATACCAACTTCTGTTTCAGTTTCCTATTACTATGTAATAGGCCAGCCCAGAATTTTGTGAATATTGTTCACAGTTTGGTGGGTCAGGAATTTGGGTGAGGGTTGGTGGGAACGGCTCAGCTCGGCTCCACTGAGGTTTCCCGGGTGGCTAAGCTTGGAAGATCCACATTGTCTGCTGGTGGTGCTGGCTGTGACTGGGCACTCTGATTCTCCTCTGCTCTCTCCTCCTCCAGACCCTCTTTCTTTCCCCTGTGGCCTCTCCAACAGGGTACCCTGGACTTCTTTACATGGCAGCTGGCTTCTAAGACAGCAGAAACAGAAGATGCTACGACTGTGAAGGCCTGGATCCAGAAGTCACAACGACCCTTCCACTGATTTCTATTGGTAAAGGAAAGTCACAGGCTAGTCTAAGGGAATGGGAAAGAGATTTCATACATTGCCAAAGGGCATGCAGAGAGGGTGGCTTAGTGTGACCGTTTTTGGAAATAACCCATCTCACAGATAGAAGCGAAAAACTGTGACTCCAAATACTCTTTCAGGCCATCTCTGTTTCATAGTCCAACAAATAAACCTGATATTCAAGCCATGTCCTCAGCTCCCTGGCTATGCAAGCCAACTTAGGTTGGAAGGAAGTTAATACAGCAACTGACTGATATAAGACTGCTCTGATAATATTCTGATTTACAGTGGTTTGGTCTTTCCTTGATCATTTTTGAGAGAAAAACTACCTCAGAAAGAGACCTATCTCATTTGAAAAGTTAAATGCTACCTTTTTTTTTTTTTTTGAGACAGCGTCTCGCTATGTTGCCCTTGGTAGAGTGTCATGGCATCACAGCTCACAGCAACCTCAAACTCTTTGGAGTTTTTGGCTGGGTCTGGGTTTGAACCCGCCACCTGGCATATGGGGCCAGCCCCCTTCTCCTTTGAGCCACAAGTGCCGCCCTAAACTCTTTGGGCTTAAGCGATTCTCTTGCCTCAGCCTCCTGAATAGCTGGGACTACAGGTGCCTGCCACAACACCCGGCTATTTTTTTTTTTTTTTTTTTTGGTTGGAGTTTTCACAGGCTCAAACCTTCCAGCCTCCGTGTATGTGGCTAGTGCCCTACTCACTGAGCTACGAGCGCTGAGCCAGTGCTACCTTTCTGCGACTGCTCACTCAGCAGGTATCTGCCTCGTGGGGGCCACTGAAAGGACAACTGCTCCTTTCTGAAAATAGCATTCATCCAGATGTGGAAGTTTTTTTGTGTGTGTTTGTTTGTTTTGAGACAGAGTCTCACTATGTTGCCCTCAGTAGAGTGCTGTAGCGTCACAGTTCACAGCAACCTCAAACTTTTGGGTTTAAGGGATTCTCTTGCCTCAGCCTCTCAACTATCTGGGACTACAGGTGCCCGCCACAAGGCCCGGCTATTTTTTGTTGCAGTTGTCATTGTTGTTTAGCTGGCCTGGACCGGGTTCAAACCTGCCATCCTCAGTGTATGTGGTTGGTGCTGTAACCATTGTGATATGGGTGACGAGTTCAGATGTAAAAGTTTTAAGATACTCTTCTTGACTCAGGACTCAATACCTCCCAACTTCTTGTCCATCAAGTAATCATGATTTCCAGAAACATGTGTTTGTGTATAACATATAATTCATAGAACGGATTTTTCCCAGATATAGTGTGTTTAAGAAGAGAGAAAAGTATGTAATGAATTACTAAGAGTTTAAAAGTATCTTACCATGCAATTAAGTGGGTTAAGTGTACTAAACATTTACCTGGCTTAACCACTCAGTTTTATCTTGTGGAAACCCATTGCTTAGAATTTATCTTGTCCTAACTTTTTCATAACTTATCCCCTGTTTATCAAAATAATTGTCTAACTGTTGTGTCTCTTAGCTGATATTCATTAAGTGTTGAAAGTGGGGAAAAGGCAATACACAAATTCTGAGAAAAGCTGAAGGCAAAGTTTATTCTTAAAAGTGACAAAAGTAATTCCCAGACACAGCAAACTTTTGTCTGATGTTTTGTGTATGTTGGAAAGAAAAATAGGGAGGAATGTGTATAACCAGCAGAAGAACTATTTCTCCTTGTGGGTGGTGCTTACATAAGAAGGTGTCTCAGACTCAAAATTGGAGTGAGGCTTTTACTGGCCTAGGAAAGTGGGTGTAAAAAGATAAGCATAATAAAAAGCTGTGGCCAATAAAAGAAATGAGAACTTAATCACAGCCTTATCAACCCATGACAGGGGCCCCAAACAGCCTTAATCATGTCTTATGTTATTAAGACAGCAACCCCAAATTTTCCTGACAGCAATTTTTGGTTTCCATATTTTGGCTGTGATGCCTCCTATATTATGCCTCTTATATATAGTCAGATAGCTTTAAAATGTGTGGTGCTGTGTGTGTATGAGTTTAAGTTTTATAAATAGAAATACACTTGAGAATATATGAAAAGAGCAAAGTATTTATCTCACCACATAGTTAAAAATGTTAAAAATATTCATTGTTGAGTAATGTTTTTTAAAACACTAAAATACGTGGAACAATTGCTTTGAATTTAGGAAGAATAAAACATATATAATTAATGACTTTCCTCCTCTGTTTGTACAGATGTTTCAGGCTTAGTAAAAAGGCTATATATGGTAGAAAATAATGTGTATAATATAATATTAAAGAAAAATATAGATTATTAGTGAATAGAAACTAGCCCTTTACATTTATTTTGTTTGAAGATAACTTGAGCTATTTCTGTACGTTCACCTGTCATCTGTAGTGCACAAGTGGTATTATAAGGTCTTCAAAATTAGATAAATCAAATGTATCTTGGTTAAAAATCAAAAAGTGGTTTTTGGATTTTGTGATGTGGGCTACTCTTCCTGGAGTTAGATGGTATCTCAGAGTGGTTTTGTTTGCATTTCTCTGATGATTAAAGATGGTGAGCATTTTTTCATGTCTGTAGACCACGTGCCTATCTTCTTCAGAGAAACTTCTGTTCATGTCTCTTACCCACAATGAAATGGGATCACTTGTTTTTTCTTATTAATAAGTTTGAGTTCTCTGTGGATTCTGGTTATTAGACCTTTGTTGGAAACATAACTTGCAAAAATCCTCTCCCATTCTGAGGGCTATTTGCTTGACCCTGAAATTCCTCTACTAGGTGTGTTTCCAAAAGACTTAAAATCATTTGGCAACAAAGATATTTGCACCAGAATGTTTACTGCAGCCCAATTCATAATTTCCAAGTCATGGAAGAATCCCAAGTGCCCATCGACCCATGAATGGATTAATAAATTATGGTATATGCACACCATGGAATACTATGCAGCATTATAAAAAGATGGAGACTTTGCCTCTTTTACGTTTACATGGATGGAGCTGGAAAATATTCTTCTTAGTAAAGTATCTCAGGAATGGAAAAAAAATATCCAATGTAGTAGTACTACTATGAAACCAATTTATAATCGCTCACACTTTCATATGAAAGATGAATCACAATTATAGCGTAGATTGAAGGAGGGAAGGGGTTAAAAGAGAAGGGAGGTGGGAGTGTTGATAAAGGGAGGGTTAGTAGGGGGACCACACCTATGGAGCATATTGCAAGTACAAGTCGGATATATCAGGTGTAGAACACAAATGTCTTAACACTGTAATTGGGTAAATGAGGTGAAGGCTATGTTGATTAGTAGGATGTAAGCACTCCAATTTGTACAAATAATCAATACATTGAATCCCATAATAGCATAAATGTATTCACGATCTATGTACAAATGACTTAATAAAACAACAAAGAGAATCAAAAAGTGAAGATTAACATAATTTTGCTAAATATTTAATGAAGGGTAGAAAATTTTTGGAATTGCAGAAATCTTTTTCAAAATTGATTCAGAAACTGGATAGTGGTGATGGTGGCCCAGCAATGTGCACCCACTAGATGCCTCTACACTGTGCATTTAAACTAGTTAAAGTGGTCAATTTTATATTATAGATTTTATAATACAAAAAAATGAGCGTTCAAAACAGAAAAAAAAGACACGTGCTTGAAAATCTACTTTGCCAGAAACTTCACATTTGGGATTTGAAGGGAAAAGGATAAACCTGAGTTGAATTTGCTGGGATTGTCCATCTTTTTCTGTTTGACCACTTACAGACTATTCACTAGCTTCAGGGCAGACAGGAGTTCAGTTGGCATAGAGCAAAGTTGATGTTCACCCAGCGTAGGGGACTCCTGGGCAGGGGTCCTAGGACATATAATGGGTCTGAGTGTCCAGCTGAGCCAGCTGCAGACCAGAGCAGGCAGGTCTCTGAGCTTCTGATGCTCACAGTGTTGGGCAGAGTCAGCTGCCCGTGGTCAGGGCCAGCACAAGGAGCCCTTTATCCCCGCCAGAGCCCTGCTGGCAGCACCGAGGCACAATCCCCCTTTATTTGTTCCCTTTAGACATTTGCAATCTTGGGCCTTTTGGATTTTTGTTGCAAATGGGATAACAGGGACTGGGTGTGGGAAGGTGCTATGAGTAGGGTCTTCCTTAGACTACAAAAAACTCCTGGTTAAATAGAAAATTACACACGCCTGTATCAAAACCACTTTTTACCCTATAAATATATACGGCTATTGTGTACCCATAATAATTAAAAAGAAAAAAGAAAGAAAAATAAAGTCACATCAGCAATAAATAGGAAAGGGGGAAAATTCCAGACAGGATAGCTCCTGAGAAAATTCTTCCAGCTTTTATTCTAAAATGTAAGTGACAAGGCATAGCTCCTGTCTTGACTATCACTGACTAATACGAATAATTAATAGGGGCTTGGTCCCCGTAGCTCAGTGGTTAGGGTGCCGGCCACATACACTGGGGCTGGCGGGTTCGAACCCAGCCTGGGCCTGCTGAACAACAATGACAACTACAACAAAGAAATAGCTGGGCATTGTGGTGGGTGCCTGTAGTCCCAGCTACTTGGGAAGCTGAGGGAAGAGAATCACTTAAGCCCAAGAGTTTGAGGTTGCTGTGAGCTGTGACTCCACTGCACTCTACTGAGGGTCACGTAGTGAGATTCTCTCTCAAAAAGAGAGGGTCACCCACTGTACCGAGGGTGACATAGTGAGACTCTGTGTCAAAAAAGAAAAAAAAAGAAGAAGAATTAATAGGAACTATTAGAAGCACCTGATGTTCTTGCTTTTTCATAATAATTGTACATCCTCGTTGACGCTGTTGGAACCCAGGTTGGAGAGGAACGTGACAATGTAGTTCTTTGATAGAGAAGTTTCTACTCTTATTGCAATCTGAAGGATTTATACCAGTAACTTTCAACCAGTATGCCTTGAAAATTTTTAAAGATCATTAATTAAATTATTTTTGAAAGAAATTCAAAGCGCAACAAGTATATTCTTTTTTTACTCTTTCTCTTTTTTTTGATCAACATAATCTAAGTGTGCCACGGAAGTTTAACTATAGGTTCAAGTGCCCTGAGACAAAAAAGGCTGAAAAACACTTTCTTTATACCACTGGGGGTTGCAATCCAAAACATTTATGTCACTGAAAGGGAAAGAGTCTAATTACAGTTAGACTAAGTTGTCACAAGAGTATCCAGGGTGTTCTCTAGAGCTCCAGCCCCTAAACTTTCTGGCACCAGGGACCAGTTTCATAGACAGGTGGGTGGCGCAAGGGAACGGAACAGGAGCCGCAGCTCAGGAAGGGATGCCGGTGACGGGAGGCCGTACACACAGGTGAAGCTTCACTGATTCACCTGCCACTCACCTGCTGCTGGGCCACACGGTTCCTAACAGGCCATGCACCAGAACCTTTTTGGCACCAGTATCAGATTCAAGGAAGACAATTTTTTCATAGATAGAGGTGCGGGGAGGGGAGAGGATGGGACAGGAGGCAGAGCTTGGCCGCGATGCCCTGCACCCCCAGTTCCTAACGGGCCACTGACCAGTACTATCCGGGGCCCTGGGCGTTGGAGACAGCAGCTTTAGAGCACTGCATCTCAAGTATTAACTGTGTGTGTGGATCAAATGAGGGTCTTGTTAAAATACGGTTTCTGGTTTGGGAGGTTTTGCATCTATAATAAGCTTTCAGCAAATGCTGCACTGCTGGTCTGAGGACCACACCCCAAGTAGCGAGGGTCTAAAGAACTGAGGGCTAACAAGAGGGACACCAGCATCATCCCAGCTAGAGCTAGTATTCATTGGAAGTTTTTAAATGCAGCTTTTGCTATAAAGAAACAAACACAGAATTCTAACTAAACAAACAACTCTGTCACTGCTGGTGGCTTGTGTCTGCAGTCCCAGCTATTCGGCAGGCTGAGATGGAAGAATCTCTCGAGGCCAGGAATTTGAGACCAGCCTGGGTGATGTAGTGAGACTCCCATCACTAAACAAGCAAACAAACGGAAAACCAAACATTGGAAAACCCTGAAATTGATCGGTCATACCTATTAGCTAGAGGTAACGGGTCTCGGCCAAAGGGCCACTCGGAAATACAGGCATTCCTGGTTGTCGTGATCACTGTGAAAGGCTGCTGCTATTTGGTGCCTGGGGCCCAGGATGCTGAGTGTCTGAAGAGCCGCCCCTCCCCAAATGCCAAGACAGTCCCCACGGACATGCCTGGGCTGTACCAGTGGAGACAACGTGGTGCCTCGGACCTCAGCCCATCCGTTGTCTGAACGTCGCTGTGAGTGCACAGTCTGGGACGGCAGCGCCGCTGCGCCTGTGTTATAGCTCATCTTTTTATTTATATATGCTTTTTCTTTTGTGATAATGTTTATTTTGGTTTTCCATTTCTTTTTTTTTTAAATACTTTTTCTTTTTTTTTTAAATTAAATCATAACTTTGTACATTGAAGCTCATCTTTTTAGAATTCTGATTGCCCTTCGAATTCCCCAGTGAGAAGTGTGGCCTTCTGTCTAGTCCACCACTGCTGGGTCCATAACTTGGTAAATTCTCTCAATAGCAGATGATCTCATCAAGACAGACCTCGGAAGTCCCTACAGAAGCTGGATTCATCAGCATTCTGAGTGAAAAATCATAAAAGGAAGCATCCAGTGTCCCCCTTAAGATAAGACTTGCAAGTGCCCTGGGTGCTCATCATAATACAATGTAAGGAAAATACTGTTAAGCTTCTTCTTCTTGCTCTCTTTTTTTTTTTTTTTTTTTTTTGAGAGAGTCTCAGTCTGTCACCCTGGGTAGAGTGCCATAGCGTCACCATAGCTCACAGCAACCTTTGTCCTTCTATCTCAGTCTCCAGAGTAGCTGGGACTATAGGCATTCACCACAATGCCCGGCTAGTTTTTCTATTTTTTGTAGAGATGAGATCTCACTCTTGCTCAGCCTGGTCTTGAACTCCTGAGCTGAGATGATCCACCTGCCTCAGCCTCCTGGGATTACAGATGTGAACACCTACACCTGGCCATTGTTTAGCCTCCTGGGCCTCCATATGAAGTTCAGCAGTTAGGAAATATCTTAAAAAGGTTTGGCAGGGTCATGTGATTCAGTCTGGAAAAGATTTTTTGTGTTGGTCTTGGGGACTGCTGGGAAGATGGGAGCCATCCCCAGTACTCCAGCCAAGCAATTTCACTATGCCAAGACTCCAAGTGTCCCCTCTCAAAGCTACAATGCCCTATAGGAGATGGTATGTCCATGGCCACACTGTCTCATTACATTCTAACAGTCTTAAGGACAAAAAACCTGTTAAAAAATTAGTTAATAAGTAAAATAATGTGCATATAATACATTAAACACATAATGCACACATATAAAAATGTTGGCTCTGTGGCAGTTGATCGTTCCCTGACACAGGCTTCACAGACAGCTGGGCAGTGGTTCAGAGGCCCCCGGGCATAGCAGCACTGTCTTTCCCCAGCCGAGACTCAGCTGCGCTGACCCTGATGTTGGTTGGAGAAGCAGGAGCTGGGTGGACGTTTGTGAATATCCTCCTGCCCTGCTGCAGCACTCCCAGCTGTAAGTTCTGTGCCTCGACTGCACAGATCAGGGGCTCACAGCACACGCACGTGTGCACACAAACACACTATCAACCTGTAACTTAACCTTCAATGATCCTTGCCACAATTTGGATGTGCAGAGAAAATGTCATTTCTTGTTTTGTTTATATAATTTCTTGCCTTCCTCAAGTACTTCCTATTGCTATCAGGAAAACAAAGCAAACAAACCAACAGAACCCAGTTAAATTCGATAGAAACTTTAAGACATATATATCTAAATGGTCCCTTGGGCACTGTCTGGCCCCCAAGCTTTGCTGTGTCTGGGTCTTCCTGTGTGGTGGCATTTATGCCCATGGCTGCCTGGCTGCTGAGTTTCCTGGTTGCTTATAAGCATAGGTCTGAGGCTAGTGGATTCATGGTGGGATCTGCAATCTCAGGGTCCATTCTTGTGGGTCACATTCCCCTGACCAACCCAGCTTCTCCTCTGTCTCACCAGCTGAGACCCTTCTAAGTGCCTGTATAGTTGTCCACTCAGCCCCTTCTGGCCTTGCCTCAGCCTGACCTTGCTCAGCATCACAGACCAGGAGCCAGCCCAGGGGCTCCCCTCCTGCAGGAGCTCCATGAGGAACACTCAGCACCCACATCAGGCTGACCACACCCCCAACCTTGTCTCTTAACTTTTCTTTTCTCCACTGTCCTTCCGACTGCGGAGTTAGGCTTTTCTTTATATTTCCTCTATGACATCCTCCTCCTACCATATTGAAGAAAGCCTCAAGGCCTGGCGGTGATGGAGGGAAGAATTCCTTTCATCTCTTTTGTAGGAGAAGGTTTAAGCTACAAGGTAGATAATCCCCCAAATCTACAAAGTCGGGATTTCAAGCCTAGAGTCTTGTAGAAGAAGGCACACACCTGCTCTCAGGCCCAGGCAATAAAACCCCTCTACTCTACTCTGGTTGGAAAATATGTGGCATAAGAATTAAGATGCATTGCTTGCATGCACGCATAGAAACACTGTCTGCATTGTAACTGCTTTAGAGAGTCCTGGGAAGAAAACAAGACAAAGCAACAGATAATTCTGCAATTCAGTAGCTATGATTGATAAAGAGAACCTTTATGAGAACAGGCTGTCCCAGTTAAAAAATGAAGTATTAATCATATTTTGAACATTAATTGTATTTTGGCTTTGCACCTGTGTGCTTAGAACGCTGGTTTTCACCTGTATGAGCGTTTGTATCTGCCACTTGTGCTTCTTCCTTTTTTCAACCTCACACAACTAATTTATGTTGACCCTCAGAAAACAAAATGAGTACTTGAATGTCAGGGCATGTGACTTGTGATCCAGGATGCACTGTGGCTTCCAGAGCCCTGAGTCAGCAGTCTCACGGCTTAGCCTTCACACTCCTGACAGCTGTTTGTTTCTTTCAGTGTAATTTCAGAGAAAAATATCCAGAAGGGATTTTCTGCCCTAGATCTATCAGAGAATGTATTTTAGATATTCTCTAGTTTTATAGCACAAAAATCTTAACACTAAATAATCACTTTGTAAAAGGGTTACAATTTTCAGTAATCCTCTTAAACCAGGCGACAAGGTGTTAAAGCACACAATTAACACTTTGTAGAGATTAAATGAGATGTTGCATGGGTATGGTAGGGACTAAGAGATTTTTTTCCACTACTATTTTAAGACAGAGAATAATAGAATTTGAATGAACCTTTCAAGTCTGTTTGAGTCAGGCCCCTGTTTTCTGCATTTAGAAGAGAAGCTTAGCTATTGACTTCTGACAGATGAGTAGGGCCGCTCCAAGCCAGGGAAGCCTTCTGGGGATTCAGTGACGCATAAAGGACCCCAGATCAAAAGGCCTGAGCCCATGAGGCTCATGCTGGGGCAATAGGCCAAACTGGGCAAAATCAATCCCCAAAAAAGAAGACGGCAGAAGTTTGGCCTCCAGAACCCAGTGGCTCCAGCGGGCAGGAGACAGCACCATTTTTTATCCATTCACCTATTGAGAGACATCGTGGTTGTTTCCAAGTTTTGGCAATTTTGACAGAAGCTGCTACGTGTATAAACACTTGTGTATAGGTTTTGGTGTGGGCACACATTTTCAGTTCATTTGGGTAATATCAGGGAGCATACTCACTATGATTTGGTGCTGTTAGTAGTTTGAATTTTGGCCATTTCAATAAGTATGTAATGGTATCTCGTTGTTGTTTTAATTTGTAATTTCCTTTTTACAATTTTCCTTATTTGCTGTCTGCATATCTTCATAGGTGAGAAATCTCTTTAGGCCTTTTGCCCATTTTTAAAATTAGGTTTTTCTTTTCTTTTATTGTTGAGTTTTGAGAGTTCTTTGTATATTTTGAATAACAGTCCCTTGTCTGATACGTCTTTTGCACATCTTTTCTCCCAGGCTGTGGCTCATTTCTCATTCTCTTGATAGTGTCTGTCACAGAGAAGTTTTTAATTTTAATGAAGTAAGGATTATTAATTTTTTCTTTGAAATTAATAATTCTTATTAATTCATTATTAAGAAATTACTAACAAGAAATTATTAATTCTTATTAATTCATCATTCTTATTAATTCTTATTAATTCAATTAATATGAATATTCTCCTATGTCATTGTCTTACTCCAGGTCACCTAGGTTTTTTTTCTATGTTAACTTCTAGCAATTTTATAGTTTTGAATTTAACGTTTAGATCCATGATCCATTTTGAGTTAATTTTTGTGAAGGATGTAAGGTCTGTGCCAAGATTCAATATTTCTTTGCATGTGGATGTCCAGTTGTTCAGCTCCATGTGATGGTTCTCAGTAGGGTACTGGTGAAACTTATTAAATGTAGAGTATCAATGTCTTTATATAGTGATTAAGAAAATGCTATGAGGGCTATCTCTCACAGTACAATCAAAATGTTTCTGATTGTATATGAAGCACATTCTGCCCTATGATTG
>CAUYRH010090600.1:0-75727 GCA_963574655.1 Perodicticus potto
TATAATTCCTTTACTAGGTATATATCCAGAAGACCAAAAATCACATCACAATAAAGATATCTGTACCAGAATGTTTATTGCAGCCCAATTCATAATTGCTAAGTCGTGGAAGAAGCCCAAGTGCCCATCAACCCACGAATGGATTAATTAATTGTGGTACATGTATACCATGGAATACTATGAAGCCTTAAAGAAAGATGGAGACTTTACCTCTTTTGTGTTTACATGGATGGAGCTGGAACATATTCTTCTTAGCAAAATATCTCAAGAATGGAAGAAAAAGTATCCAATGTACTCAGCCCTACTATGAAGCTAATCTATAGCTTTTGTAAGAAGGCTAAAACCTAGTTATAGCACAAGAAATGGGGAAAGGGGCAAGGGAGGGGAGGGGAGTGGGGAGGATGGGTGGAGGGAGGGTGATTAGTGGGATTACACTTACAGTGCATCTTACAAGGGTACAAGTGAAAATTACTAAAGGTAGAATATAAATGTCTTCATATAGTGATTAAAAGGCCATACGCTATGTTAAATAGTTCAATGAAAATATTTCAGATTGTATATAAAGTCAGCACATTGTGCCCCATGATTGCACCAATGTATACATTATGATAATTATGATTTAATAAAAATTAAAAAAAATGTAGAAGTGAAATTGACATTAATAATATACAATTTAAAAATAGTGATTAGAACAAATATATAATTAGATATTTTATTTCTCACTTTTCAATTGGCAAAAGAGATATAGAATATTCAGTGCACCAGTTCCAAATCAACCTCTAGCATGAGCTATCTTCTAACAGACAAGACATCCAAAATGTACGATAAAATTAGATTGATAATAATTTTTTTTTTTGGCACTTTTTGGCCAGGCTTGGGTTTGAAATCATCACCTCCATCATATAGGGTTGGCGCCCTACTCCTTTGAGTCACGGGTGCCAGGTGCCGCCCTAGATTGATAGTTATTGATACATTTATTTTATATTCTCTTTTTCTCCTCTCCTCCCACTATTATATTTCCTGGGTATGACCCTGACAAAGATTCTAATCGTTGAGTTTGAAGAATGAAAAATTTCCACTTGCTCCTTTTATAAATAGGTAAACAGGACACTGCATGTATGATTTGCTTAAAACCACATTGAAAGTTAAAGGAAGACTTTTTAAAAGCTATTAGAAAAAAATGACATTTCAGTATATAAATCATTTACTTGATCAATTCAGGAAGATCACTTTTTCAACAACTTGAACACAGTGTTTCCTTCTATATGCAATTAACTTATAAAATTCTAATTAACATAATTAATACAATATATTAACAGCAATATACATGATTAACACAATAGGTTACTCATTAATTTAGCAAATATGCCTTAGGCTGTGCCACACCATGTGATTCATTAAAAAATTAGTCAATGTATGTGTGCACAGGCATTTAGATAATTAAGTACAAGCTTATTTTTATAAAATTCACTAATTCTTGGCAGTTATTATGGGTATTACTTAGGATTCTCAAAAGAAATGGCAAGCTATAGGAGATTATATCCAGAGATACCACAGGTTCAATTTCAGAACACCAAATAAACTGAACACTGCAATAAGGCAAGTCATGCAAACGTTTTGGTTTCCCAGTGCATATAAAAATTATGTTTATACTATAACCTAGCCCAGGGGTGTTGAACCTTTTTTTATTCCCCCTTGCCACACATTGGAAGAATAAAAATTGTCTTGGGCCAATATTAAATACACAAACACTGATGAAAACTGATTAGCAAAAACAGGCCCATGTATGTTTTTCATGACATACAAACTGCAGATAAGCAAAAAAGGCTGCTCCCCAAATCAGCATGTGACCCATGGGCCACAGGTTAGACACCACTGCTCCAGCCTTTTATGTATGCAAAAACATTATGTCTAAAAAACGTTGCATATACCTTAATTAAAAACACTTTATTGCTAAAATGCTAATAATCATCTGAGCCTTCAAGAAGCAACAAATGCTTTTGCAGGTTCAGAGTCGTTGCCTTGGTGTTAGTGGTTACCGATTCATCAGACTGATGGTGGTTGAAGATGGGGGCGGTTGTAGCAATTTCTCAAAATAAAACAGCAAAGAAGTTTGCTGCATTGATTGTCTTTTCACAAAAGACTTCTCTGTATCATGCCTTGCTGTTTGACAGCATTTTACACCCAGTAGTATTTCTCTTACAATTGGAGTCAATTCTCTCAATCCTGCTGCTACTTTCTGAGCCATTTGTGAAATATTCTAAATCTTTGTTGTCATTTCAGCAGTGTTCACAGCATCTTTAGCAGAAGTAAGATTCCGTCTCAAGGAGCCTTGTTCTTTGCTCATCCATAAGAAACAACTCCTCATCTGTTCAAGTTTTACCATGAAATTGAAGCAGTTCAGTTACATGTTCAGCCCACATCTAATTCTTGTTCTCTTGCTATTTTCTCTGTATCTGCAGTTTCTTCTTCCAGTGGACTCCTCAAAGTAAACCAAGAGGATGGGAATCAACTTCTCCAAACTCCTGTTAATGTTCCTATTTAGACCTTCTCCCATAAATGACAGTGTTCTTAATGGCATCTAGAAAACCTTTGAAGGTTTTCCATCTTCTTTGCTCAGATCCATCACAGGAAGTATCTGTGATAGCTACAGGCTTACAAAATGTATTTTTAAATAATAAGACTTGAAAGTAAGTCCTTGCTCCTAAAATGGATATTGTGTGAGTAAACATACAAACAACATTTACCTCTGCATATCTTCATCAGAGCTCTTGGGTAACTAAGTACATTACCGATGAGCAGAAATATTTTCAAAGGGATTTTTCTTTTTTTTTTTTTTTTTGAGCAATAGGTCTCAACAGTAGGATTAAAATATTCAGGAACTCATGTTGTAAATTGATGTGCCGTCATCCAGGCTTTGTTGTTCCTTTTGTAGAGCACAGATAGGCATAGTAGACTGAACATAATTCTTAAGGACTCTAGGATTTTCAGACTGATAAGTGAGAATTGGCTTTAACTTAAAGTCACCCACCAGCCCTGTCATAGAGAATCAGCCTGTAATTTGAAGTTTGGAAGCCAGGCACTGACTTCTGTTTTCCTCTGAAAGTCCTTGATGGTGTCTTCTTTCAGTATTCGTCAATCTCAGCTGCATTGAACAGCGCTGTTTAGTGTAGCCACCTTTATTGGGGACCTTCTCTAGGTCTTCAGCATAACTTGCTGCAGCTTCTCTATCAGCCCTTGCTGTCTCGCTTTGTACTTTTATATTATAGAGACAGCTTCTTCCCTTAAACCTCACAAATCAACCTCTGCTAGCTTCAGACATTTATTTTGCAGCTTCCTCACCTCTCTCGGCTTTTATAGAATTGAAGAGTGTTGGGACTTCACTCTAGATTTGGCTTTGGCTTAAGGGAAAGTTGTAGTAGGCTTGGTCTTCTATCTATACCACTAACATTTTCTCCACATCGGCACTGGTAGTGTTTCACTTTCTTACCATTCGTATGTTCGCTAGAGCACCACTTCTAATTTTCCTCAAGACCTTTTTCTCTGCACTCACACCTGTGCTAACTGTTTCACTCCAGAGGCCTGGCTGTCAGCCTGTCTTGATTTTCAGTGTTCCTTCCTTGCTAAGCTTACTCATTTCTAGCTTTAGATTTAAAGCAAGAGATGTACAACCCTGTTTTTCACTTGAACACATAGAAGCCATAGACCCATGATTAATGGTCTAATTTCAAAATTGTTGTGTCTCAGGGCTCAAGAAGAGAGAGAGCGAGCTATGGGGGATAGCTGATCAGCTGAGAAGTCAGAACATATGCAACATTTATATATGAAGTTTTCCATGTTCTATAGGTACAGTTCATGAGGCTCAACACAATTACAGTAGTAACATTCATAGGTCGGTAATCAATAGGTCTGTGCTCACCATAACGGACATGATGATAAAAAGTTTGAAATATTTTAAGAATTACCAAAATTTGTCACAGAGACACAAAATTGAACACACGCTATTGGAAAAATTGTGCCAATAAACTTGCATCATGAGGTTTCCTCACACCTTCAATTTGTAAAAATTGCAATATCAGTGAAGTAAGATATACCTATTTAGGTATTAATGCATATATCCCCCTATGTAATACTACATATATATGTGTATATATATATATATGTTTATGAAATAAGGAATTGGCTCATGTCATTAGGGAGGCTGACAAGTCCCAAAATCTGGACTTGGCAAGCTGGAGAACTAGGACAGCCAGGGATGTAGCTTGAGAATGAAGCTGGCTTGCTTGAGACCCAGGAATAGTTGTTATTTCTATTTGAATTTGAAAGTAGGAAAAAACTAAACTGCAGCAGAAAGGCAATCTGACAGAAGGAATTCCCCTGACTCTTGGCAAGGTCAGTTGTTTTGGTCAATTCAGGCCTTCAGTGGATTGGACAGGGGACTTCTTATGTTAGGGCAGTGGTTCTTTGCAACAAAAATAATTTTATGGTTGGAGGTCACCACCACATGATGAACTGTATTAAAGGATTGCAGCATTAGGAAGGTTGAGAACCACTGAATTAGGGATAAGCATCTGCCTTACTCCACCTACCCCTTCAAATGTGAATCTCATCCAACAGCACTTCCAGGGATGCACCCATACTTTATCCAAGTCTGGCCATTCCATGGCTCAGTCAATTTGACATACAAAAATAAATATCACACTCACTATGTTTTCCTCATTATTGTGGATCATGCTTAGGCAGCCTTATACCAAAGATGTAAAAACAAAGCAGAAATTAGACAGTGAAGCCTGTATGAAGAAACATTACCATTAACATACCATAAGTCATGACAGTGACTGGGTCCTTGAATATCCCCTGAAGTTTCTTTAGTGGCATAAGAATGTAGGAAGTCACAAGGTAAGAATAATACACACAATAAATAGGAGTTATAAATAATTCTTTGAAAGGCAAAACATAGTCCATTTGATTGCATATTAATATAATAAGCGGTTACTAAATTATTGCAAAAAGTAGGAAAGTTATTGACAACAGAATGATTCACTAGTGATTGATAATCAAACTGATGGGACACTTAGGTTCTTGCAAGGTGAGTGTGAATAAAAGAAAAAGTCATCGGGCGGCGCCTGTGGCTCAAAGGAGTAGGCCGCCAGCCCTATATATAGGAGGTGGCAGGTTCAAACCTGGCCCCGGCCAAAAACTGAAAAAAAAAAAAGTCATCAGCTACAACTCTGACTTTACCTTACAAACACACACAATGCAATCCAATCTTATGTACTCTATGTTAATCCAAAACAAATAAAAAATCATAAGGAGATTGCACTGCATTGAAGAAATAACAAGAAGAAACCATTTGCTGTGTATATTGGTAATCTGCAAATCTTTGAAAATTGCTGATCTCTATATTTTAAGTAATATATCTACATATATATGCACACACACACACTGCGTGTGTGTGTGTGAGAGAGAGAGAGTATGTGTGTGTGCATACATACATACCCAAACCAAAAGCTTCATTGTGGAATGGGACCATGAAATCTGCAGTGAGGAAATATCTTTAACTGGAGATTCTAGAAAGTTCCTGAAAGATTTTATTTTTTTGTACCAGGAGACACACTCCTTTCTATCCTCATCTGAAAATCTATGGAAAACTCCTTCTGTACGAAATAACCCAAAGCAAGTGTGTGAGATAACATGTGCTTCCTGAACCTTTACGGCGGCATATTCGTTTCTCTCCATACCTCCTAGTGGTCTTTCCCTTCTGCCTTCTCCTTTGTCTTTTCCTGCTGTCAGTGCAGGTTGTCATAGAACTCATTTATACCTTTCTTATTCTAGATAAATGCTACCAGCTGCTGCCAGGAAT
This sequence comes from Perodicticus potto, assembly GCA_963574655.1. Classification (NCBI taxonomy): domain Eukaryota; kingdom Metazoa; phylum Chordata; class Mammalia; order Primates; family Lorisidae; genus Perodicticus; species Perodicticus potto. The sequence continues at coordinate 5,864 of CAUYRH010090600.1, forward strand.
TACCTGCCATTAGTAATAACTCATTAGACTTGACAGTGAAAATCTCTCCTCCATGGCACATGTTAGCTAGTAGACTTTATACTGATGAATCCATTTGGATTCATTTTCAGCCAGTGGGTAAACCTGAATTGGGGAATTGGATAGTGCCTAAGATCACCTCATTGTATAACTCTCATTACTTTTTTATGAGTTCACCTAGGATGAAAATCATCCATCAGCAATGAACATATTTAATTGTTCTTTCTAGTTTATCCCTTTGTACATTTTAAACAGATTATCTTGGCTGGCTAGAAACCTGAAATCAAGAAGCAGATGCTACCACTACTTGTGAGACTCAGGTAGGGCACTTAAACAACAAAGAATGCTTCTTAGGATTTTATGTTTAAATTTTGGCTATGCCTGGAACATGATGCAATGAATAAGTGAATTAATAAATAAATTGCATGTATCCAACAACAAATAAATTAATGGAATAATGAGCAAAAGATAACACTTCAATATTTATATGCACTGCTACAATAAAGAAAGAAAGAAAACAGTAAAAGAATAGGAATCATGAAGTTAAAAGGAAAAGTAAGCACAGAATGGCCAACAAAAGCAGATGCAGAAAGATAGAACTGGAATCTCAGATTTCCTATACTTACCTGAGGCATAATAGACAGTCAATGAGGGATTAATCCTCACTCCTTGCACCCACTAGGAAAGAAGAAAGGAGGAAAGGAAGGGAAGAAGGAAGGAGGGATGTAAAAAGGAAGGGAGAAAGGAATGATTGATTCATAAGGATTGAAAAAAATTTTTTTGTTTTTTTTTTTTTTTTTGCAGTTTCTGGCCAGGGCTGGGTTTGAACCCGCCACCTCTGGCATATTGGGCCGGTGCCCTACTCCTATGAGCCACAGGCACCACCCAGGATTGAAAAATTTTATAAAATAAAAATAATTTCATAAATAGAAATGTAAAAATGGAGAGGACGTTTGTAAATGCATGCAATATCTGACATAAAAGAATTGTTATCTATTTTGCTGGTAAGGATTTAAACTATTGTCAAATGATTGTAGAGATCTTGAACTTTAAAGTTACAACCTTGACATGGCCATAATGAAAAGATTGTAAACTTCTTGGGATTACTCGTTAGTCCTGATTTATTAATTAAAATAGGTAATAGTTTCTTTCCTATCATCAATTATGCCTCTTGAATAAGCAGTTTTTAAAAGTAATGATATTTTTATATTATTCTACTTAAGAAAAATAAATCACATTTTGCAAACAAAAACAGAAATGACATTTTAAATTATTCCCTCATAATTACATTTCATGTTAAAATTATTTTTGGTTCAAATTTAAACTTGATAGTTGAGTTTTCAATGTACCTATGGAAGCGCACTCCTGAAAACCCTATGTTGATAAGTATAACAAAATTCTAGATGATAAGTACAGTGAATAATTATCAGGTAAATAAAATTTTATCAGTTCATATCACCAACTTGCCTGCTGTACTGGAAAATATAGCATATTTTTAATTTGGTGGAAAAGAGCCTACAATTTGATTAGAAAAAATCTGATCATCTGATCATCAAATTCATGATTTGAAGCCTGTAACAGGAAAGCTGATGCTTGGAAACAGAAGGATGCTGGTAAAGCATCTTTGATTGGTTTCCAGGCCTGCGTCCATGATCATTGATCAGTGTATTGTCCTCTTGGGGAAGGAGATTAATCAGGGCAAGACAGACAAATTTCAGGAACCAGATTCCCTGAGGATGAAGAGAGGGAGATAAGGTATTTCAGTTGTGGTTTTCAAGTAAGTGTGAAGTGATTCAGCAAAGAGTAATAATCAATTTTTATCAACTTACTTGGAAACAAAAGAAAAGACAGAAATTATTACAGCAAAATTTCATTTAGGAGCCTGTAAGAGCCAGGGCAAGTCCCTTTTACTTCACACTTACTTGAGACTCAAACTTGTTAATTTCATTTTAAAGTGACATTTTTAAATACTCCAATTAGGCTATATGTTCTTTGAGGCTTGAGATATTATGGTTGTTTAGGGTGGGGAGGGCTTAGTAGGAAGATGCACCTTTACTATACGAAGTGGTAAATTAATACCAATAACTTAGATTTTGACGTTGAGCAGTTTCAAGAGTCAAAGACTTTCTGCTTTGGGGTATCTTTTTGCTTTTTCTTTTTATGTGCTGTAATCTGAAACTTGAACAATGTGGAAAATGTAGTGCAAACAAGATCTGTAAACTTTTCATCTAGAATTTGCCTGTTCTTAATATCTTACTCCATTTGCTTTAATTATTTATATTCTCTTTTGTCTGTCTCACACTCATACTTTCCCTGTGTGTGTGCATATACATTTTTTTTCTGAACTGTTTGAAAGTAAATTTTTTATATTATGCCCCTTTCGCCTATAAATTCTTTAGTGTGAGTTTTAGGTCAGATACTGCATTTAGTGAACGTGTCTCTTGAGCCTCCTTTAATCTGGAGCATTTCCACAACTTTTCTTTGTCTTTAATGACATTGACATTTTTGAAAAATATATTCCTCAACTTTTAAAAAATAGAATATTCCTCATTGTGTGTTGGTTTGACCTTTCTTTGTTGAGTAGACTGTGGGTATGTATTCTCACCGGAATGCTGCCAAGGAGATGTTTTCTTCCTCTCCGTGTTACATCTGGAGCCCCATAATGTCCAACTATATCTCACTGGTGCTATTAATTTTAACACCTGGTCAAGGTGTTACCCAATTTCTCCTTTCTCCATCATATAATTACTGAGCTTTTTTTTTTTTTAATCTTTCTTGCAACTATTGAAGAGTCTGTGGGAGCCTTGTGAAGACCATGCAAAATCCTGCTCCTTTTTAAAATTTGCAACTGTATTTATCACTTAGTAATGATTCTTTCCTGGTGCAATTTTACCATTATGATTCTCTAATTCCAGCTATCCCTTAATATTACAGATCAATCTTTAAAGTTCTACCTCTATATACCCTTCTCCTATGTAAATATCTATCTACCTATGTATTTATTGTCAGGTGAATTCATCAATTCCAATTTTTTTCAGTACCTTATAAGTCTTTATACGCATTTAATATCTTAATGTTCACATTGCCCACATTTAGCCAGTGGAAGCCTCTTCGATTTATTTCCACTCTCTCTGAAACACCCACAATATTTTTTACTACTTTCTCTCTCGCTTACCCTGTACCTACGCTGCCCCATCCTTGAAATCAACAATTTCTTCAGCGGGAAGCAGAGACGGAGATCTCATTACAAGTTGTGCTCACTGCTCTTTGGGCATTTTTTTCTTCCTGGCATTTCTAGTAGACAACAGAGGTAGGGATATATATGTCTATACACGTATGTATTCACATACATATAAATATACAAACATTGTGTGTGAGATACATGCCTACACGTGAATTCATGAACACATAAACATGCACATGTATACACATATTAATATTTTAGAAATTATTATTTCCCTTGGCCCTTCTTCCATACTGCAAATCCTGGCTCCCAACATTTATCAACACATATATTCATTTGCTTAATCCTATAACATGTCTGAAATATCTTCATAGTTTCCTTTCCAACACCTTATAATAAAGCAAACTACCAAAAAAAACATTAGGATTGGAATGAGCTTCTGCCACCAAAACCCACACCTTACTCTGCCCAGGACTGACAGTAAAGAGCTCAACACTCTTTTCATTAGCACTTCCATTGGCTTTTTCTTTTGTACGCGCCTTTAGTGTGGCTGTGGTGTTTACCCCATTGATTTCACTTATATTTTTTGAATGTGTGGGAGGTTAACATGTTTAAAAGTCAAAACTATCCAGGAAAGAGTCACTCTGTCCTTTTCAGGCCATTCTTCTCATTCATCCTGTGTAATTCACGACTTCTTCTTTACTTTTTCTTTTCTTTCTTTTCTTTTTTTTTTTTTTTTGCTTCCTGTTTTGCTTCTGGGGGGGAAATGATTGGAAAGTGCATGTATATTTACTTTCTGCTTTTTCTTACACAATGCATAGCATATAATATATGTTCTTTTACATTTTGCCTTATCACTTAATACTATGTCCTGTTTATAGAGTCTTTTCTCATTCTTTTTGTCCTAACAGGATAATACTCTGTTGGATTTACCCACTCTCTGATGCTTGAAGATATATGTAGTTTCTAATATTTTGAAATTACAAATGATGGTGCAATGAATAATCTTGTACAAAGGTATTTTTGTAGTTTTGGAAGTATATCTTCAAGGTAAATTCCTAGAAGTGGGACTACTGGATTGAAGGGTAAATTCATATGTAGTTCGATTAAATGTTTTAAAATTCTCCTCCATAATGGTTGTACCAGTTTGTATTTCCACTCACAATGTCAGAGGAAGCTTGTTTCTCTATAGCCTCTCCAATGGACTAGATTGTTACATTTTTTAATTTTTGCCAAGGTGATGATTTAGAAGTGGTATCTTAGAGTAGTTTTAATGATTTTTCTCTTATCATGAATAAAGATTAATATCTTTTTATATGTTTAAAGGAAATTTTTACATCTCTTTTTTTTGTTTGTTTGTTTATCTGTTCAAGATTTACATTTAAAAAAAATCAAAATGTTGATCCAGGGGTGCCTTCATCCTGCTTTGAAGACAGTAATAAGCAAAAAGTAAACTTTTACTAAACCAGAGGTCAATAGGACTTTGTTCCCTAGGAAGCTCTGAGGAAACTCTGTTCCTCTTCACTTCCCGCTTCTGGGAGTCGCTTATACTCTTGGATCAAGGCTGTATCACTCCAGTGTTTGCCTCCATCTTCACATCGCCTTTTTCCTCTTTTGTTCACCTGCTCTTCCCCTGCCTCTTTCTTAGAAAGAGGTTCAAATTGGCAGTTAAGGCCTGCCTGGACGGTAATCACCTGTTGTCAAGATTCTTAATTGAATTACATCTTTGACATACAAGACAATGTTTACTCTTTTACTATGTAGGGTAATAGTCAAAGTTTCTATAGATTAGGACATGCACCTATGTTTTGGACTCTGCTGTTGAGCCCATTACACATTGTTAATCTTAAATGGTTATATGCTATAAAGGAGAAAGAAGAAATGGATGCCTTGGTATCTAACTTGTGCTGATATTTGAAGGAAAGGAATTATAAGAAACAGCATGACCACCCTCCTGTCTGTCACTCTCAGCATTCACTGAAATGGAAGGGCACTTAGGCTAGGAGAGCATCTAGCTGAAAGAGATTTAGTAATTGTTTCTGTATTTTAACAGGCTTAATCTTTTTCTTGTAATGTGCCCTAATAGTAGTAACTGCATTATAAATTTATATATATAAAAGAAGCCATCTGAGGCTGTCTGGATTATTTAGTAAACAATTTTGAAAAGCAGGAACAAGGCACCTTAAAAACTTTAAGCCTCTAATAAGTTTAATTTGTGATCTTGGCAACAATAATAAAACATGTAGTTGTAAAGTTCCTGAGAAGGGTGAGATCACAGTTTTCCAGGCTTGGTGATTCACCCGAACTCACCATTCCGATATGATGTCATCAACACTGAACATGTGTTTGAAGCACCTTGTACTTACTGCTGTTGTTTTACACAGTTGATCTTAAACAAAAGCCTACCTTTAAATGTCATTGTAAAGGGCATTCTCCTTTGTTTGAGGATTGGTTCATACAATTGGTAAATATTATTGCCTTATATATTTTCATAATGCCTGTCCATCAGAAAGTTTGCCCTGCATTACATATCTTGATTTTAAAAAGATATTAGTCATGCAGACGTTCATGTTACATTTTACAATATATCCGACATTCCTCTAGGATAAAATGATGAAACGTAGACTCTTATTGTTGGAAGAAAATTTAGAGTCAAGCTAATAAACGTACAAATTTGATTTGATGGTTGAATAGCTTTTTCCTACAAACACTTTGTGAAGAGGTTATGTAGAATTTTTTGGAATACTTGTTATGTCAGGGAACTCACTAGCTTTCAAAGAAACCCATTTCATTTTAATTGTCCTGCATTACGGAAAAAGTCATCCTATATAAAACTAAATGAAATACTTTATTATAAAATTTTCAGACAGAACATTTATCTTTTCTTGTAATTTCTTTTCCAAGATGACAATCCTGAGTGTTTTCTGTAGTTCTGAAAGTGACACTGTTTTGAATCATCATTTAAGACCTCAGATTTAAACATGTAGATACTGCCAGTGCTACTGAGTCTTTACTAAAATTGACTGCAACCATTTGTGAATTTAAGTTAGTTGAAAGTGTGAAGAAACTGTAAAACCAGATGGGAGGGACCCCTGAGTTGCAGGCTTTGGCTGACACTTTAGGCCTGGAGGATCTGTGAAGTTTCTGTAAAATTTTGGTTGTGTGTGTTTCATCTAAACCAAACAAAGGATTTATACTACAGAAATTATGAAAACTCAGAAGTGTCTTATGAAAATGTAGCCAAGCTTCAAAAAGGAGGTAGAACAAGGACCTACAGAACTGAATGAAACCTACAAAGTCCATTTATATACTTTCTCTCTTTTGCTTTCTCAATTCCACCTTATTTCTTATTTTTCCCACATATCCCCTGAATTTGCTTTACCCTTTTCTTTCTCTGCAAACTGGCTGATGTGACAGTTTGGCTACCAATTTCACATGATACTCTTTAAGATTTACTCAGATTAGCCAATTCCAAACTCCCAGAAGATAGATTCCACTTCCCCCAACTCATCTCAGGGTTGTCATTTCCCTTCATCTCATCAATTGGAGTCAGGAGGCTGAGGAAATGGAGTTACAGTAGTATCATGGCGGCAGGGCTCAGGGCTATATACTGGGATCAGATCAATCCAGGAGAAGGTAGATCCCTCTAGGACAGGCCATCCTCAAAATGTCTCCAACAGGGAGGGACACAGTTGAGAGCTCTGGGTTTCAAGAAAACCTGGTGAAACCTTTCCTGGAGGAAGTAACTAAGTAGGAGCCAGATATCAAAAAATATCAACTTGTTTGGTTAAGACTTATTTTAAGATATTTTAAAAGTTTAATTTTCTTTTCTTGTCTGAATCAGTTTAGAAAGAGATTTGGGGGAGATCAGGTATCCAGAAGTAAATTGTGTACTTTTATGAACATAGGGTGGTAAAAACGGTACTTAGACACATAAATCTCTTAATGCATTCCAAGAGTAGATTTGTATTAATATCACCTAAAATTAGGTTGCGTGTTCCCCATATTCATTGTATTTCACTACTTTGTATCTTTTTCACAGTCGCTATTGTTAAACTCTCCCTCAACCTACCTACCCTTACCCAGCATTCCTTTGTTCAGGACTTCATGTTTGTGCTGACTGGATCCCTGACCCATTTCATCACTGTAGTTGAGCGTGACTTTTTGAGATTCCGAATCAGTAATCAGCTTCATGTCAATTGAACGCATGATCACACGCCATCAGGTAGTGATGACGTATTAAAAACAGGAATCAGATGAAATACGAGATACATTTGACAGGATAGTAGAGGTCCTGACTCTGATTTCAACTATGAAATACTATATAAATATGCATAAACCATTTAATTTGATTGTGCCTTATTTTGTTTATAGGTAAATGGGGGCAATAAGTAGGTTGTATTATAAAATGTACTGGCATCCAAGAAAAAATTAATCACCTGCTTAAAGATCTATATAAGTTGATTGTATCATAGAACGCTTATCTCATGTGTCAGGATTGCCAGGTGGGATGAACTGCTACACTCCTTCCCTGTTCTGCAAGGCCAGTTGAAGTTTTCTGCCCAGCAGAAAGAAAATAAGAAACTGTAGCTAGGGTGCATACGTTCACTGGTGAGCCAATTGCTTCTATCCCTGGCATCAAATGCATTTTGTAGGTGTTAGAGGGGCCTTTAAGGCACCTTTCAGTATATGCACAGAACCTGTTAAAAGTGATGCTTGTTAAAGGAATTATATTACTTTGATCCTAAGATAGCTCCACTGACTGCAAGGTGGCTTCTACAGTGAATGCATATGGTTTTACTTTGTACAGCAATCCTATTACTCGCTTTGTTCTTTTTTTCTAAGCACCTCCCCTCCCTTCACAAAACCACTCTTCCATCTTATTCCAAGAGATTCAGTCAGGCTGAACCATTGTCACATAGGTGGATATGTGGCATGGTGCACACTTTACCAAATTTGGTCTGGCCTCCATTGACCACAGAAATAAAGCCATAGGCAAGCATGCAAATCAAGTTAGTACCATTAGACTTCCTTCCAGAGAATTCAAATACCACGTGAAATGACAAAGACAAAAACAACTGGCCCCTGGCTGTTAGTTCTTGCTGAGTAGATCTTCCAGGCTGTCCTATTAAGTCTTTTCCCCAAGGAGATATTTTAACTATTATTTTATTTATTTTATTTTTTATTTTGTTATTTATTTATTTATTTATTTTTGAGACAGAGTCTCACCATGTCACCCTAGGTGGAGTGCTATGCCGTCACAGCTCAAGGTAAACTCCAACTCTTGGGCTTATGTGATTCTCTTGCCTCAGCCTCCCAAGTAGCCAGGACTATAGGTGCCCACTACAATGCCTGTTATTTTTTGTTGTAGTTGTCATTGTGGTTTGGCAGGCCCAGGCTGGGTTTGAACTTGCCAGCCTTGGTATATGTGGCCAGCTCCCTAGCCACTGAGCTACAGGTGCTAAGCTTAACTACTTTCTTAAAATCTAAAAGCAACTTCACCCATTTCCAATACTTTTTTGCTTAAGTAAACCTGTGCTTGCTTTTGTCACCTGTAACTAACTAAAACTGATATATGCCATAATTTAAGTAGGACCCAGTAGCAACCTGTCTGTTCCCCTGGTTCTTCCCGTGGCTGACTATATGAGCCAGGCTCCTGAAATGCTCTCTTTCCACATGACACCCCTGCACACCCTCCATCAGTCCAGATCATGCTTTCTCTTGGGCACTGGCTTATGAATTCCTTCCATCCCATACTTACTTGAGATGATTTTCCTGGTTCTAGTTTATTTCCTGCTTCCTCTGAGTAATTTTTATCCTAAATCTTAAATTTCAGTACTGAAATTAAACTCCATATGTTCTCTGTCCATCTGTAGTATTTCCTAATATTCTAGAGATATCTAGTATTTGTTAGGGAAATTTTATTACAGAAAACAGGTTTTTTCCTAATATAACTGTAGCAAAAGGGTCCGTGGCCCTAACTACTCAGCCCTCTGTGTGACATTGATAAGCATATTAGCTATCCATTGGTGCATAATAAATTACCCTAAAATTAAGTGGCTTAAATCAATAATACTTATTTTCTTACAGTTTCTATAGATATTGAATATGAGCAGGGCTTAGTTGGGTTCTTGGCTTCAGGGTCTCTCAAAAGCTGCAATTAAGGTGTCAGCGATCTCTAGAGTCTCATCTCAAGGCTCATCTGGGAAAGGACCTGCTTCTGAATTGACTGACTTATGTGATTACTGGCAGGATTCAGTTTCAAAAGATACGTTGAACTGAGGGCCAAGGTGCTTGCTGGCTATTGGCTACAGGACACCTTCTGATTCTTGATGTGTTGGGCTTTTCAAATGGCCGCTGCCTTCCTCAGAGGAGGCAAGCAGGAGAGCCAGAGAGCAAGAGTATGAACAGGCTGGAAGGCATCGTCTTCTAGAATGTAATCTTGGGAGTGATATCTGAGCACATGGTTCATATTCTATTGGTCAGAAGCAAGAGAAACATGTAAGTATTGAAATCTTTCCATTGAAATGTTTAATTTCATTCACAACAATGTGTTCACTTAAAACTCTTAATGCTACGTACTCAAATGATCATGATACAATATGTTTGAGACGTGCTGGAGACAGAGTCCTATTTGCTGTGGTGCAGTGTCACATAGGATTCTCACTGACAATCAGCTGTTTGGTTGTGGTCTTCTGTCAATGATGATGAACATACAGTTAACATGATGCTATTAACATGTCATGACTCTAGAACTCACATTTTTGCTTTGCTAAGCATTTGAACCTTATTACAGAAGAGTGTCACACATATTTTTTCATGTACCATATAACCAGCCTCTCCTCCTCAACTGTCTTTTCTTAGAATGGTGTTTTAATTGCACATAGTTCAGTAACTCTGAAACCTAATTCTTATATGTTTGATTGCAGAAAATTAATTTTGTGTGTGTTTCAAAGGCACTACCTGCCTTGGTTTTCATAAATCTTATACATTTTATATTTTGGCAATTTTTGTATCTAAATACTCTCATAATTATCATCAGTGCCCCAGAATATAGATAAGTAATTTATATGTGCTGTGCTTGTATGATGACAAAATGGAAAAAAAATTTAAATTTGAATCACTATTAAATTGTCATGGATGTAGAAAATGACATGACAATCAGCTGTGTTATTTAGAAAAGATAATGGGCATTCCGATTAATGGAAATTTCTAGTTTAAAGAAACTATACATTAAGCATTATCCTATGATGTAGTTAATGTATTCTATTTTATTTGTATTTTTTAAATTCTAGCAATACAAGCTGGATATTGTAGAAGGGGATTGTAGAAGAATAGACAACATGGTGCCTGTCATTAATATTTTTATTCATTCATACTTTCGTTTGTTCACTTGTTCAATAAACAGTTGTGGAATCTCAACCTCGTACCAGAGACTGCAGGGAATGCTGGTGAACATGAATAACACATGGTTCTTACACTTTAGAAATTCACAGTTTATTTAGAGAAAACAGATGTAAATAAATATTTATATTATCTTATACCAAAAATGTGATGATAGAAGAATGTAAATGATATGGAAATTATTTGGAACTTATTTCCAAACTTTTGAATTTCATTAATTGGAAAACTATTTTTAAAAATTCTGTGGGGCCCAGACAGATATATTTAGCTAACCAGAAGCTTTGATAGAGAGAGAATGTATTATCGTATACATTAAAATATATTTCTTCCAAAGAAAAGCAACTGTATGACTTCTGTTAGTAACTTATATTAGTTTTCTGTCTTAACAAATGACTCCGAAACAGAGAGACTTAAATAACGAGGGTGTAACCTCTCACATTTTTTCGTATGGAAACTTGTCAGGAAGCCGGACTCAGCTTAGCTCAGAGCCTCTCACAGGAGGCGGTTTAGACGTCTGCTGAGACTGCGGTCAGCTCGTGCTGGAGGAGCATCTGCTTCTACCTCCACGCTGCCAGGTCTCTGGTCCTCTCTGGCTGTCGTGGGTGCCTCTCCTCCACTCCTTCCCTTTGTGTCACCATACAGGGAGGAAGGCAGCTGATGTGCCAGGGGACGAGCTCAGGGAAGACACAGTGTCTTATAAGGTTCTCTCAGATGAGGCAGCTCAGTACTGTCTCCGTGTCCTACTAGACATGGGGGGTCCTGCCCACATGCCAGGGGATGGGACGTGGGGATCTGTAGACCGTCTGCCTGTCATAGAAACATCGCATCAGTCTTTCTCATGTTTGATTGCACCTATTGATGAATCTCTGCAATAAATAAAAGGAGGAACAAGAAAGGAAAGCCTTCTCAGAATAGCATATTCCCACATGCAGAAAAGGAGTTAAGTGACCGTTGACACAGGAGAATCTGAGCAAAAGCGACCAGGTATGAAAAGGCAAGGGGCTCACTTGGGGCAGCAGGTCAGGGGTAGATGCCGAGTCAGAGCTCAAAGCACTGCAGATGCAGGCAGGGGCGGGCGCTGCAGGGCCTTCTATGCCATACTGAGGAATTGGGGTATATTTTGCAGGAGGCGATTTAAAAGACACTTGAGAGGGGGTGTTTAAAGTTTCCTGTCATCTTTAGGAATATAATATTTGTGAAATTATTAGCAAATAGCAACTTTCTTTGGTAGAAAACATCAGTAAAGTTGTTTAGAAGTTCAGAAGTTACTTATATATTTATTGCTCAATGGTTAGGTTTGTGGAAAGAAGAGTAAAATTTCAAATTAATATTCTAATTGAAAAAGACAAATCAGAGCCTTTGTCTAATAACGAAAAACCTCGCATGTCTTTTTAAAAATGTTTTACCATAGGATGTATCTAAGTCATGTTTAAAGGGCCAGAGGTGAAAAATACATTAAAACTGTTAAGATTAGCCTACTATCATTTTCAGAGTTAATCTCCACCTCCCCTGTTATGAGATTCTTTATATGAAGCCTTAATCATCATAATCAGAAAAGTTCAATCCTGGTAAGTCCTCTAATCTTGTGAGCACCATCTCATGTTGTTTTGATAGTATTTTCGATAGGGGCAACAAATATCATGAAATGTCATATTTTAAAAATGCCAGAGAAGCTTCATTTAACTGCTTATGTGGGAGTCATTTTATTGTTGCTTCAGTGACTCCATCAGTGGAATATATGTACAACCTCACATGCACATGTGTTCACACATACATATAATGCAGAACTATATAACTCCATCGAGCATAACCTCAGAATATCTCAATATGATATCACCGTGAAGATAAATTCTGGCCCTGAAATCTCCTGGTGTTTTGTTATAAATACGGTCCTATCACCTTTAAATGGGTACTTCTGAATATGCTTCATGTGTGTGATATAAAATGTTGTGTAAAGCAGTTTAGTATTAATCCACACTTATAAATGTTTTGACTTAAATTCTTAATGTTTCATCATATAACTAGTTTACTTAGTTTTGTATTTTGAATGCACAAAAATAAGATAATATTTCTTTTATTAAAATTCAGATTATCAGGCATAGGACCTACTGAACAAACAAGAAAATATCACTCTCTTTGCACTGTGATCCTGTCAGTCATAAAATGTTCAAAAATTCCCAGGGAGTATACTCAGCCTAATAGTCAGCATTCCTGATTGAAGTTGCCCAGTAATATGATAATTAGAAAATCCAACACAAATGTTAGTTGACTTTGGTGTCTGTTCTTGTTGTTATCCCTCTCTCTGTAGAAAACCAATAGTTCCTCATAGTTGAACGCTGACAGAGAGGGCATAGGACTGTCTGAGTCATGTTTCTTCTGCTCAACTTTCATAGTTTACCAGGGAAGGAAAAAGATGAAAAATGCATGTCTGTTCAGTGCTGTTATTCACTCCAAGACTGGACTCTCTCAGTAATAGCTTAAGCACATATGCTCAGACATTTTTCAACAGCATCTGCACAAGGCAAAGGTAATTAGCTATAGCCACTTTCTGTCGCTGCAATTGGCTTTCATCATGTACCTCAAGAGCATGGTGGAAAACTCCCAAGCCCACAAAGATAAGACAGAGTCACAAACCAGCCAGGTGGGGCCTCAGATAAACCTAAGAGCTCTTGTTACATCTTAGATCCTTGTTACCCGAGGGAGAATGAAGGCTCAATTTATCTGCCATTGGATTTTTCAAGAGGAACTAGAAATCCAGATTTTCATGTGAAATCTTCCTTCTTAAATATTGACAGCTGATTCATATATTTGAAAATCCGATGGAGAGGATATCAGGAAGGACTGACTCCTTCTGGAGATTCCCCACTTCATATACCACCACTGCTGCCTTTCCCTGGGCATTGGGGTCAGAGGATGAACTTCCCAGGCTGGTTCTGCTCTATTACAAAATATTTTTTCATATTGGCTTCCCTTTTGCAGCTGGCAGCAAGGATCCCAGGATCTTACTGGATTCATTTACCGGGAAAATTTATATCTAGGGAAGCGTTAAGCCCAAGGTGCCCCCTTTTCTATAAATTTTTTTTTAATTTCTTGATGGTGTTGTTAGACTCCAAAATTGAGACACCATCATGTTGGCTGACTAGAGGTGCCCAGGAATTACCTCTTTCACAAAGAAGCATGAAAATAACAAACCAATAAGCACACATGGAATATAGTGGCAAGTGGAGAACTCTAGAATTCTGTAAGGAAGTAACAAAGCCACCCCACCGCTGCCCCTCCAAGGCATGGAACTTTGGAACAGCATCATGGAGAAGGAAGCAAAGCTCCTGTCCAGAATCTGGTTAGAGTCAAGTGTTGCCATTACAAAGAATGAGGTAAGCAGGAGATCCCAAGCAGTCCACATTCCCGCAAGGAAGCCTGCAATCCTAGCTACAGGAAAGCCCCACAGACCTCATAGATTCCAGATCCCAATGTAGGAAGATACTCAGAATTCACATGACTATATTTCTCCAGAGGGAGCTGACGCTGGGCCCATCCACTCTCCAGGACCCAATGGTAGCATAACACTATTTTGAGGATGCAGCCACTGCCAGAGTTCATCCTGCCCAGCAGCCCAATATCCCTAAAGGCCTGACATCATCCCACTATACCCATAAAGGAGGCTGTAAGGCCTTGACCCGAGCAGTGGTGACAGTGTGAACCAGGCTCTTGAAACCACACAATGCTTTGCACCCCAGCACAGCAGGACAGCCATCACCAAGGAACATGCTTCCCAGAGCCTGACAGTCAATATCCCAGTGCCTGCCTCTGCAGGTTGCCCTGCTGCCTCGGTGGTTATGCCACCTCATGCCATGCATCCCTTCCCCGGTGCCTGAGGACACATCCACTCAGGTCCCACCAGTGACAGTGGTGATCCTAATCATTCTAGTGGCAGAGCTGCCACATGCCTTCCAGGTGCCTGAGAACTGGCATCTCTAGGGCCTACCACAGCCAGTGATCCTGTCCTTTCTCATGGCAGAGCTGCCATGCACCCGCATACCTTTCCTAGGACCTAACAATTGGCTGATGCAGGGAGTGCCATTGTCAGTGACACTGCTCTTCCATCAGCAAAGCTATTGTCTGAGGGTCCAAGAGTCAACCTTCATGGTGGTCATCCTCATTCCCAGAAAAACCACACAACAGCCTCCACAAACACTTGTAGCCTAAACCACTGAGGCATTCATAGAAATTAATGATGTTGATTTATAGCCAAAGAAATCAAATGGAGACTAAATTACTATGCCCACCCAGAACAAAAGCCAAAGCACCCCATCTACCCAACACAATAGGACACATCTAAAGGAAAAATTCTTTTTCTATAAAAGCTACTTTGTGAATATACAAAAGTGGTTGTACAATCACAACACAGATACCAATCTAGAGATAAAATAAATGTGAAAAAACAAGGAAAAATGATACCTCCAAAAGAAAACAATAATTCTCTAGTATCAGCCTACAAAGAAAAGAAAATATAAAGGGAGGCCAAGGTGGGTAGATTGCTTGAACTCACAAGTTTGAGAACAGCCTGAGTCAGAGCGAGACTATGTCTCTAAAAATAGTCGGGCTTTGTGGCAGGCACCTGTAGTCCCATGTACTCAGGAAGCTGAGGCAAGAGAATTGCTTGAGCCCAAGAGTTTGAGGTTGCTGTGTGCTATGATGCCATGGTATTCTACCAAGGGCAACTAGAAAAGAAATAGATATAAAAAATAACCAAAACAAATCTTGGAACTAAAAGACCCAATGAGTAAACTAAAAAATGCAGTTGAGAGCTTCAAGTGACTAGATCAAACAGAAAAAAAAAAAAAAAACACTTGATGTTAAGCGTAGGGTTTTAAAATTACCCACTCAGGCAATAAAAAAAGAAACAAAGGAGAAGAAGAATAAAAAAAGACTAAGTTTATGAAAATTATTGAATGATATTAAGGAAATAAATATTTACATTCTGAGCCTTTCAGAAGGAAAAGAGATGGAAAAGGCAGAGAGAGCCTATTTTATAAAATGATAGATGAAAACTTCCCAACTCTTGAAGGAGACATGGAAATCTAGATCCAGGAACTTTAAAAATCTCCAATTAGATCCCCCCCCACCAAATTTACCTGAAACATATTGTAGCCAAGCTATCAAAAGTCAAAGACATTGATTGTCATTAACTGTCTTCAAATCAAAGTTGAATACATAGGATTCATGCTTGTCCATTCCTGTGATGTTTCACTAAGAATAATATGTTCCATAAATGATATGGCAGGCAGGAGCTAATGGGACTTCTGTCTTCTGTTCCTTTTCTCTTTTTCTTAAAAAAAGTTCTGGTATCTTCTGCCAGAGGAGTTGGCTCCAATACTGATGCTAACGCTATTAGAGTTGTCATAAAAGTTGACACCTTACAGATTCCTGAAGCTCTGAGAGGTTTGATTTCTACAGCTATTTTTTATTTCCCTTCTCCTACCACTCACAGCTCCAGCTGCACGAGCTTCTTTCCATTATAGGAACATTCATCTTCTCTCAGCTAAGCAGTCCCTCAAACTTAAACTCTGATGTATTTACTTTCTCTTCCTATACAACCTATTTCTGGAAGTCCTATTTGGATCTTTTCCATATCTGACATATTTTTTAGAGCTTACTATTTCCTTCAAATATACATCCAAGTAATAATAAAAAGTTTATTTATAATCTGTCTCTAATAATTTCCCTACCAGAAAAGCAGGTGCTGGTTTGTTTCTGCTATCTGTTGTTTCTCTTGATCTCTACTCCAGTTACATTCTTTGAATTGATCACAATCTTAAGGCATAAAAATGCCTGTGAATGACACTGAAACAGAATTTCCCAGTCATTCTGAAAACCCAGTAATTCACAATTATCCTCAGACAGGAAAAGGGGTATGTCTTGGAAATACATGTGTGAATCCAGGATCATCTGTCAAGAACTGTTGGAGTTCAATTGACTGAGCTTTTGATCTGATCTCTTTGTACATCTGACTTCCTGTGACCTCTCTTCCTCATCCTTAGCAGTAACTCATCCATTGCCCTCAGGCTTCCAGGATAATTGTATGTGACGTTTGTAAAGATTGTCACATCCTTTACCACTGCAATTTTCCCCTCAGTTCTTTGAGATAGGCAGAAGTGGAGGTTTTTATCCCCACTTTCCAGATGAGGAAACAGTTTCAGTGAGGTCAAGTCAAAGGGATAAAGGGTCAGGAGGGAGATACTAGACCCTTGCCAATATGTGCTGTGTTCCCTCCTTGCAGCCTCTCTTGATTGAGGATAGAGAATCCACCAGTGCCTATGAGTACAGGCAGCTGGCTTCCCAAACCACTGTAGTATTTCTCACTGAGAGACATCTCTCCTCAGCAACTAGGTTGAAAATGTGACATCATGAGAATGAGCCACTCCTTCCTTGGTCAATTCAATGGGCTGGAGAAGGACCGCTCTTCCAGCCAGGTCCTCAGCTCTCTTTCTGTGAGGAAGCTAGAAGCTCCTGTGATTTCTCCTGTCTCTCTCAAGTGAGAGGTGCAGAATCATCCAGGAGAGACGGAAGGAAGGCGGAGGGACAGACCTCATTAACAGGAACTGGGGTCTGTTAGTCTCAGACCTATTGGGGCTAAAAGCCCCTAGAGAAATGTTGCACCTACTTGCAGAAACCTTTACAGCAGGAAGCCAGACAGACCACCAAGTTGAGGTCCTAGAAAAATGCCCCCAATGGCTTGAAAGTGGACATTTTTTAACCCTCCCCTGGGCAGCAGGAGATGGGGGTCAGTAAATAGCACTTTCAAAGCTTTCTTGGCCTCCCTCTCAGGCTGCTGGAATGTGAGGAGTGGGAGGTAAAATAGGCCGGGTGTTTGTTCAGTGAAGAAATCTGACAGAGATATAAGAGAGAGGGACTCTTTTTAGAGCTTCGAGGACCCTCGAACATCCCGAAAGGGTGTCTGATGCCAAGCACACACAGACCTGGTCACATGGCAGCTCTCCACTGACTGGTGTTTCAGTTCCTTAAGATTCCATTTCTTCATCAGCAAAGTGGAGGTAATAACACCACCCATGTTACAGGTTTAGAGAGAACAAAATGACCTAATTGCCCATTAGGTGAGTGGCAGGCAGCTGGTCATGCTGCCCTGCATTTTATAGACAGAGGAAGTGAGATCCAGAGAGGCCACATGAGTTGCCCAAGGCCACGCATCAGGTAGGACTGACTGGTGGGTGGTCAGGAAATCATGTGGATTTTCCTTTTTAGTTCCTCAAGGATATTATTTCCTCATCTGTAAAAAGGGAATAATACATGTTCTTTGTACTTCATCTGGAATACTTGGAGCTAGGTTTTCAAACTTTAGAAAGTTAGGGCCATGTGAATACCATGCCTCTAATAGGATTGAGGACACAACCCAGTAATCAAACATATTAGTATTTCTGCAGCAAAATGTGAGAGTATTTATAATTAGGTGAGAAAAATAAAGACCACGTATAGTTTTGTGTTGGTTCAGGTTAGATTTTACTACAAGAAGAACTGGGAGTTTGAGAGCTTTGGAATTTCAGATTGTGGACCTGTGATACCTACTCCAAATTGTGGGCTGTGATGGTAATAAGGGAACACTCTATGCTAAGGTCAATTATTATTATTAGCTAGTCCCGTGCTCAGCCACAGGGCTACAAGCCATCAAGTCATGAAGAATATCTGGGCAGGACGCAAAGGACCTCAGAGAGTCTCAGGAGGATGTGCTACCCTCTGAGCACACCATGCTCTTCCAGCAGGGCTGGGGAAAAGATGAGAAGTAGCCAAGGCCCTGTGAGGATGTCCCTTGCCACCAGATTGAACCATGAGCCCTTGAAGGACTCCCCTAAAGCACCCTTGGGATCCTATTGGGTGGTTCCCAGTTCTGGAGCCTCTGGAAACTGCGCTGAATATTATTTCATTAGGGAACAAGAGGACGATGCTCTAAGCCAGGGATTGAAGCCTCAAGGGCCAAGCAGGTAATGTAAAGGAATGAAGGGTGTGGCCTGTGACAAGGGGGACAATACCTGCCCATCCCAAAGGGCAGATGCCACCCACTTAGAGTTGGTGGTTGTCATGCAAGAATTTAGCCCTTGTCTGCCTGATCTTTTGATATTTCAAAAGAAGCTGAAGTATGTGAAATGTTCTGACTTTTACCTATTAGCCACTCAAAATTTTTAACACTGTACAAACCAAACAAAATACATCTGCGGACTTCTGATCTAAATAACTATGGTGAGTATAATTTATTTGAGACCTACTATGTGTCTGGCAGTGCTCTGTAAGTGCTATATGCATTACATTTCATCTTAATGCATTCCTATAAAGGAGAAACTATGAACAGCATTTTACAAAGCCGAAAAATGGAAGCTTAGATTACAACATTAGATACAAAATGGTTAGTAACCTGAAGATCAGTAAAACTAGTCTTTCGGGCTCTTGTTTCTACAAACAGAAATAGTTGACATCACTACTAGAAAACACCTACAAAACAATTATCAATCTTCTACAGTTAATAGACAAAGTTACAGAAGCTAGACTTTAAGTATTAGTGTCTTTGTCAGCTCAGGCTGTCATATCTAAGTTCCACTGTCTAGGTGGAACAATAAATGCATGTTGTTTAAACTACCTCACAGTCTGGAGGCTGAAAGTCCGAGATCAAGGACTGATGAAGTTTCCAATGAAGACTCTTCCTGGATTGCCAATGGCTGCCACCTTGCTATGTCCTTAGTGTGTGGGAGCTGGTATCGCATCAGAGTTCACTTTTACGACCTCATTTAATTTTTTTTTTTTTTTTTGAGATGACATCTCATTATGTTGCCCAGGCTGGTCTCAAACTCCTGGCCTCAAGCGATCCTCCCACCTCAGCCTCCTGAGTGGCCAGAACTATAGGCCAAAGCCACTACACCCAGTTTCATTTAACCTTAATTACTTTCTTTTCTTTTTTCTTTTTTTATTTTTTAGAAGCAGAGTCTCACTTTATTGCCCTGGGTAGAGTGCCGTGGCGTCACACAGCTCATAGCAACCTCCATCTCCTGGGCTTAGGCGATTCTCTTGCCTCAGCCTCCCGAGTAGCTGGGACTACAGGCACCCACCACACGCCCGGCTATATTTTTTGTTTTGCAGTTCAGCCGAGGCCCAGGTTTGAACCCCCCACCTTCGGTATGTGGGACCAGCACTCTACTTGCTGAGCCACAGGCACCGCCTCTTAACCTTAATTACTTTCTTAGAGAAACCCATGTCCAAATATAGCCACACTGAGGGTTAAGACTTCAACATATGAATCTGAGGGGCAATACAAACTTTCAACCATACAAATATTAAAGTAAATGGTGAGAAAACAAAAGATACTGCCCAGGGCATTGGATGATCCTTAAGTGAACTTGATAGACAGTTCTCTAACATGTCTTTGAAACAAGGACACACAATAACCTCTTTGCTTTATTTCCAAATTTCGGATGATTTTTCTTAGCAAAAACCTCGAAAGCAAATTTTAATGAGCTATTCCTTGATAACTCAGGAAAGCTATTTTGTTCACGTAAAAATAAGGTTAGTACTGAAAATTGTCAGAGAACCGCCAGTAAACTTTATCCAGTAATTTTCCTTTTAAAAATATTTTTCATGGCTCGGTGCCTATAGCTCAACGGCTAGAGCGCCAGCCACATCCACCGGAGTTGGCAGGTTCGAATCCAGCCCAAGCTTGCCAAACAACAATGACAACTACAACCAAAAAATAGCTGGGTTTTGTGGCAGGCGCCTGTGGTCCCAGCTACTTGGCAGGCTGGGGCAAGAGAATCGCTTATGCCCAGGAGTTGGAGGTTGCTGTGAGCTGTGATGCCACAGCACTCTATTGAGGGCAATAAAGTGAGACTCTGTCTCAAAAAAAAAAAAATAAAAGAAAATTAAAAATAAATAAATATATATATGTTTTCATATTAGTCACCAAATGCTTTTGTCATTGGAATAAGATAACATTTTTATGATTTTTAACTTCTCTTTCAGTGGTGATATTTTTATTAGTGCTTCCTTTTTATTTAAAAAAAAAAAACAACAGAAGTTAAAGAGACAGGGTCTCTTGTTGCCCAGGCTAGACTCAGACTCCTGGACTCGAGCAGTCCTCCCACCTCAAGTTGTCCTAATAGCTGCAACTACAGGTGTACGCTGGTGTGCCTGAGTTGTGCTGCCCTTTTGCTAAAATGTACACAGCCTCTTAACGCTATTTGATGGACTCCACATTTATTAAGCACATACCACTGTGCCAGGCAATGTGCCAGGGCTTTAGGAATCTTCCATCTAATCCTCCCAACAGCTCTGTGAGCGGGATACTATTGACTCCACTTTAGAGACATGAAACTGATGCTCACAGCTAGTGAACAGAAAGGCCAGAAATCAGACCCAGGCTTTCTGACACCAAGTCTGATGTACTTTCTGTTGCTCAGAACTTTGTAGCACTCAAACTTTGTAGTTTGGGTGCTACTAACATTTACTTTGAAGATGGCAACGGTAATGATATTAATTAAGTGAGTAATTTGTTGAACACTGAACATTGTATTTCTAGACTTTAGGAAATTTTTTTTTAACTAATTTTTTTTTTTTTTTAGACAGAATCTCACTCTGTTGTCCAGCCTAGAGTGCCATGGTGTCATAGCTCACAGCAACCTCAGACGCTTGGGCTCAAGTGATTGTCTTGCCTCAACTTCCCAAGTAGCTGGGACTATAGCCACCCTAGCCACAATGCCCAGCCAGTTTTTCTACTTTTAGTAGAGAAGGGTTTCGCTAGGTTCAGGCTGGTCTTGAACTCCTGAGATCAAGCAATCCACCAGCCTCACCCTCCCAGAGTGCTAGGATTGTAAGTAAGAGCCACCTTGCTGGGCCTAAAACAGTAAATTTGATCAACAGGGTCCCTATTCTTACAGAGTTTACAGTTGGGATTGGGGGTTAGCTTAATCTTATCCATTTTTGTCACTTCTATTTTCAATTTCAGATAGTTACTTTTTTTTTTTTTTTTTTTGAGACAGAGTCTCACTTTGTCACCCTTGGTAGAGTAGTGTGGTGTCACAGCTCACAGCAATCTCCAACTTCTGGGCTTAAGTGAGTCTCTTGTCTCAGCCTCCCAAGTAGTTGGGTCTACAGGCGCCCACCACAATGCCCAGCTATTTTTAGAGACGGGGTAGAGACAAGGTCTTGCTCTGGTTCAGGCTGGTCTTGAACCTGTGAGCTCAGACAATACACCCACCTTGGCCTCCCAAGTGCTGAGATTACAGACATGAGCCACCACACCCAGTTTCAGATACTTATATTTTATAAACATATCTTGGGACCTTTTAAGGGAGCACTCTGGGTTTTTTAGTCCCCTAAAACCTGAAACATGGGCAATTCTGCCAAGGAAGAACAAGGGCAGGTCTATACCCACAGCCTCTTATATACTGAGAGTGCAGTGTTCCCAGGGCATGGGTCTCAAATGCAACCAGTAGAGGATTAAGCAGGATTGTCTCTGCATGAGAAAGGGACCTCTAAGAATATTTCCTTCTTGAATAAGGCCTCCTTCCTAGGATCCACTGGAATTCTTTCTACCTCACTAAAGGATGCACTGGCAAATGCTCTTCCCTGGATTTTCAAAAGAACGACTTTTTCAGGATAGAGTCCACAAAAAATAGGATTCCCTTTAATACAGAATTCTTTTTCTTGCTTCATTTCTCCAGCTCTGCTACTTAGAATGACATACAGAACACCAAACATGTCCATATAAATTCCACAGATGGACAAAAACTTGGGATTGGTCAGTCTTTTCTATAAACAAGGAGCAAATACCTGGGGATATTGAAAAGCCAAAAGTCAATCAGGAACTCATTTCCAGAGTCACTAATCAAAGTCTTGCATACTGGAAGTTCAACAAATGTTTGATAAACAAATGGAAGGAAGGAGGGATTTATGGATGGAGAGATGGAGGAATGAATGGATGATGGATAAGTAGTTAATTGGACTAAGGCCTAGGTTGGCTCTTAATTCAGTTTTCCTCTGCTATAGGGACCAAGTGGGAGCCTTTTCTGGTGTAGCTAAGCATAGTTGGGGAAGTTTGGGGAATTCAGATTCAGTACCAACCAAGTATCTAGGGGCTTGCCACTGCCCTGCAAAGGGCAGGAGGAAATTGAGCTTGTTGCAGCTGGTCACATCACTAGCTAAACACACATGAGTGTGCCCTGACTCATGCCCATGAGTTCAGCATCCTTTGAGCTATTTTTTATTCTTTATTTTGTATCCATGGCACTATTTCCACAATCCTGAATAACTGGGTTTACTTGATTATATTTAGTATACTTCTACTCTGGAGGTTTTATTGCCAGATTATTGTTCTCATTGGCCTATTGACGCCATAGAATAAAAACACCACATTCTGAAAAGGACAGTGTGTTTTTTGCAAGAGGGAAAGAAAGAGCCATAATTGGTTTTGATTGTTAACCATTAAGAATAGGCCCTGTCATCTCTATTGAAACTCAGTGAAATGAGAAAAATGATGTTTCAGCTCTGCATGAATAATCTATATTGCTTAAATAGAGTAATTATAAAGGGATAAGAGGAGAAACATGGAAGGAAAAATAAGGACCATGATACAGCACAACTGAGAAGCAAGAGCTCCGGTCTGCCCAGTCTCCCAACTGGCCACGTGTCCTCGAGAGAGTCAGTCACTCCCTGAGATTCCTTCCATCAGTCAAACAAGGGGGTGAATCCTATGGGTCTCTTCCTGCTTTAAAACCTTTTCCCTCCAGAACCTTGCTGTTTACTAGCCCAATGGGTTTCTCCAAGGAAAACTTTTATTGCGTAAGATCCCTTTTCAAGGAGAAATTAGCCTTATTTCCCTTCTTTCTTTGAAATAACCTTTCTTGGAGCCTCAAGCCATCTTTTCTATTTCTGCTTCTTGGAAGGTTGTTTTTCTTGCTGTCTTGGACTTGGCCTTCTCTTCCTCTTGGCATGCTCTCCTGGGCATTCCTGCTGCTTACTGCAATGTCAATCTCACGGAAAACTGGGTCGCAAGAGTTGTGAACCTTCATGTTGAATGAGAATAGATAAATAATAAGTCCAAGAAAAAGGCGCTTGAGGTATTTGCCTCTGAAGTAACTGTCATTAGCCAGGGTTTCACAGAGTACTCCCTACTATTGGACTTTCTAAAATGAAACCTTTCTGGCTCGGCGCCTGTGGCTCAGTGGGCTAAGGCGCCGGCCACGTATACCTGAGCTGGTGGGTTCGAATCCAGCCTGGGCCTGCCAAACAACAATGATGGCTGCAACCAAAAAATGGCCGGGCGTTGTGGCAGGCGCCTGTAGTCCTAGCTACTTGGGAGGCAGAGGCAGGAGACTCGCTTGAGCCCAGGAATTAGAGGTTGCTGTGAGCTGTGATGTAACAGCACTCTATCCAGGGTGACAGCTTGAGGCTCTGTCTCAAAAAAAAAAAAAAAAAAAAAAAAGAAACCTTTCTGAGAATGCTTTTGACCCAGTCATTACCCTCTAGGAATGTACTTGCACAAGAGTACAGGCTGTTGGATTCAGAAATGCTCTTCATTGAGCATGGCAGAGTCGAATGGAAACAACCTATGCACTCCATGCATTAGACAAATCATGGCACATCCAGGTGACAAGTGGCCCATCTCAGCTCTGTGATCTGTGATCACTCACCTATCCTGAGGGTTGTTTCCAGGGTTTTGAGAAACTTGGACACTCTATTCAAAACCCTGTGAGGATCCTAAAAACTGTACTAAGTTTCTTTGTAAGAGCAGACACATGACCTTCCTTTTTAGACATAACAGTCCCTTCTGATCCAAGGATACATTCTAAGACCCCCAGTGGTTGCCTGAAACTGATAACACTGAATCTTCTGTATACTGTGCCTTTGTCTATACATAAATACCTATGATAAAGTTTGATTTATAAATTTAACACAGTTAAGAGTTTTCCAGATTGTGGAAAGCAAAACTGCAGACAATGGGGACTCATGTTATTAGTCCATAAAGGTCCTAACACTCTACTCCCCTTTCTAAATATGTGTTTATACCTATAAACTCCTCCTGGAGGTGAAAGATCTGATGATCAGTCTGTTCTTGATCATAAAGGTAGTCTTCCGCCCAGATTAACTCACATTTACTGAGCTATAACCAGTAGTGCTGCGTGCTGAGGCTGGGGAGATTACTAGGTCCCTGGCCTGGAAAGGTACACAGAGACCCAAACAGACAATCAGTGCAATGTAATGTATGCTGAGAACGAGATAACATCACAGGACTGTAGGACAGTTTGTAGGGGTTGGGAGATACCTAATCTAAGTAGTAGGGTGTAGGCGGCAGTGAGGAAAGGTTTCCCAGAGATGTGCCGGAGTCCAGGCTAATTAAAGAGGCCAGTCTTCCTGGGGTCGCTCATATTTGGCAATTTCCCAAATGCTTCCCCTACATCTTGTCACTCTGAGTAAAACTACTCTCTCTGCCCATGACTTCCTTCTTTTTTCTTTTCTTCTTCCAACTTAACAGGCATTCAGCCTGTTCCACCTAATCCCTTCCTGTTTCCCAACCTGATACTCCAATGGCAATATGTACCCTGGCTAGACGGTCGGTCCCTGTGAACCTCAGTTTATATGTCTGTGAAGTGGCATAATAGTACCTACCGCTTGCCATGTGGTTAATGGGACAACCCAATGTTGGTGTACCTTTCTTATAGAGAAAGGGAATTTTTGTACTAACAAAAAACTAGCACACATGTCTTATTATGCACCAAACACTATGCCAAACTCTTTACACACAAGTTATCACTTCATTTCATTCTCCCAATAACCCAGTGAAGTAGTTAAATACTCCCATTTTACATACCTGGGAAATGACCACGGCATGCTCAAGTAATTTGTACCAATGGTCTTGCCCTTGTCCCAACATGGAAAGACAGTTTAGCAGAGTGCTGGCACACAGCAAGCACTCAATAAATGTTAGTGGTTGCTGGAGAGTATAAAGCTCTGTTTAGTGCAGAGACTCTACTGTTTTGGTTTTGCTTTGTCCCTGGCACCCTGAACTATGCCTGACACATCATAGGTGCCCAAAATATATGTGTTGAATTAATTATCCAAAAGATCTTTCTCACTTTTTTTTTTTTCCTTACTCCAGACTAGTTCCTTCCCCCTCAGCACTTGTTGGGTAGATCCCTGACACCTCGTGACAAGCCCGAGATCATGTGAGCAATCACCAACATGGTTTGGCCTTGGTGGCTTGTCTACAACAGCCTTAACTTTAGCTTACACCACGATATCTAAGAAGATCCTTAGCAGAAGTCCCTAAGAGAAACAGTGAATTCAAAAATACTGAAGTCATAAAGCCCAGTGGTAGAGAAGGTGGGTTTGAAAATGCACTGCCCGGATCCAGCTCTTGGCTCTGCCACTTGTCAGCTCAGAAAAGTTACTTAACTTCTCTGAGGCTCATTCTTAAAGCTCAGTCGATAACAGTACCTACCGCCTGCCGTGTGGTTAAATGGGATAACCCAATGTAGGTGTTCAGTGTCTGTTTCAAAGAATGGCAGCTGTGGCCCAGGAACAGCACAAATCCAGAGGCTGCTTCCAATCTCAGGTTTCTTCCTAATTTTCCTTTGGTTATTTCAAGATTGAGACTCACCACCAGGAGTCCTCTTGAATTTGTGGTTTACATTCGTAACTTTGCAAATGAAGGGGGGAAAAATGCTGTTTTTATCATTATCAGATATTATTATTAATTCTTTCTGCTAATAGAAATTATTGTAGCCAGTGGTATGCTGGTCAATGTTTAACAGGATCTCCGGGAAAAAAAGAAGGAAAAAAAGCCCTTCATTAGGAGCATTTGCTCATTTTCGTGGTATACACAGGCCCACGGAAGCAGAAGTATTTCTCAGTACTCAACCTACTGAAATGAATGTTACCTGATGTGGAGTTTTTTAAAAAAGACATTCACAACAAGCTTTGAGCTGGCTGTAGTGACCTTTGGGTGTAATTTCATATAAAGATAGTCGCTTTGAAGAAGTATTGATTGCATCCCTCAGTTCTGCTTGACTCTTTCCTTGACATTATATGAAGAATGTGACATGTTATACTCAAGAGGCAGTGCTCAGATTGACACTGGCTTAGTCCACTGGGGTCAAATTTGGCTCAATCACTTACTGGCTCTGGGACCAAGATAAGTTATTTGCCATCTTTCTCTTTTAGTTTGCTTATTTTTAACTTAAACTAAAATAGAACTCTCTTCATGCATGTACACAGATGCTGTGTAAAGTGCTTACCCTAGTGCCTGGCCCTAGGTTATATGCAGAGTGCACAAATGTCTAATACACACTAGCTCTTAGTATTAGCATTGCATAAACACAGAGAATTCTTGCTGCTGACCCAATAATTAATAGCTTGTAATTATTGTACTTGACTTTCATAGTAGTCCTGTTTCAAAAACCACCCTGCTCTGCATTTGAAAGACCCAAGGGCCAGCGTCCTCTAGGATATATTGTGGCTGCCTTGCCAGTGAACACCTGGTCCGAGGTTCAGAGGAATGTCCTAATGAAAAACACTGGGGGACCTGAGTTTATGTAACACAATTTATTCCTGAAACTCCTTTAAAATATTCAAAGTTCTTAGAAATGAATCAAGGAACACATAATTTTCCATAATGAGGCAGAAAGCAAATCTAGAAGGCAAAGACTGTGTGACCGAGACACAGAGTAGAGTTATCTTGATAACTCAGAGAATCATGATGAGCTGGGAATGTACTAAGTTGTAGCACATGAATGGGCTCAGTTCTCAGGCTCACCCTGCAGCCTTAGCATGGGTACTGAAGGGCCCTTAGAGCCAGCCCTGTATTCTTCCTGATTCTCAACTGTGCTCTGCTTAGATGAGGTTCCTACCTACTTTGTAATGGGGAAGATACTATTGCACTAAAAATCAAGAAAATAGGTTGCTGAGAAAGAAAGCACCTGAAATGTGTTAACATTTCTATTTAAATATTTGCTCCTTGCTGTTTTCTTTGTCTTTTTTTTTTTTTTTTTTTTTTTTTAGAGACAGAGTCTGACTTTATTGCCCTCGGCAGAGTGTTGTGGCGTCACACAGCTCACAGCAACCTCCTGGGTTTAGGCGAATCTCTTGCCTCAGCCTCCCGAGTAGCTGGGACTACAGGCACCCGCCATAATGCTTGGCTATTTTTTGGTAAAAAGTCATAATGTAAAATTCACCCCTTATCTGTTTTTAAAGTGTATAACTCCATGGCATTTAGCACATTCACAGTTTTGTGCAACCATCATGTCACTGCTATCTAATTCTAGAACATTTTTATCACCTCCAAAAGAAACCCTGTACCTCATTAGCAGTCGCTCCCTATTCTCCCCACCCCTAGCCACCAGCAACCACTATTATGCTTTTCCTTTCCATGGACTTTCCAATTCTAGACATAACATATGTTTGGAATCATATAATGTGTGGTCTTTTATGACAGGCTTCTTTCAAT
The DNA here is from genome assembly GCA_963574655.1 of Perodicticus potto. Lineage (NCBI taxonomy): Eukaryota > Metazoa > Chordata > Mammalia > Primates > Lorisidae > Perodicticus > Perodicticus potto. The sequence continues at coordinate 33,970 of CAUYRH010090600.1, forward strand.
CAGCATAATGTTTTCAAAGTTTGTCAACCATGCAGAATATATCAGCATTTCATTCTTCTTTATGACTGAATACGATTCCATTGTATGGACATACCACAGTAGGGGTGTCCATCTGTCAGTTTGTAGGCATTTGGGTTGTTTCCACATTTTGCTATTGTGAACAGTGCTGCTAGGAAAATTCTTGTACATGTTTTTATTTGGTTACCTGTCCTGGATTCTTTTGGGTATATTCCTAGGAGTGGAATTGCTGGGACATATAGTATTTCTATGCTTAACTTATGAAAGATATTTTATTTTTGTTCAAAATAAATTTAGAGGAAAAATTATCTTAGAATGAAAGAGTATGAGCTTTTAGACCAGGGATGCTGCCTGAATGCCAGCCCTTTCACAAGCAGCCATCTGACTGTGTTAGCTTCTCTCCTACACATTGGTAAAGAGCAATACCTTAGCAACCATATTACCATATTACTAGTGAGTGATTATGTATGCGATACTTCACTAGGTCCCAGACTCAGAGAGAGAAGAGGATGATGCTCTGAAGGGAATGATGCAAATGAGGCAACATTACTAGTAGATTCCTGCCAGCTCCCAGCCCTCATCTGCTCATCAAATTAGACCTGGCTTCACATCTCCCCTTTCCTTCAGTGCTTATTTTCTAGATTTCCCACCAGAATGTGTTCTCCATATTCATAGCTGGCAGACTCCCCTGAATTTTTTTTTTTTTTTTTTTTGTGACAGAGTCTTACTTTGTCACGCTGAGTCATAGCTCACAGCAACCTCAAACTCTTGGCTCAAGCAATCCTCTTCCCTCAGCCTCCCAAGTAGCTGGGACTACAGGAACCCACCACAGTGCTGACTATGCTTTAGAGATGGGGTCTCGCTCTTGCACAGTCTCGAACTGTGAGCTTAAGCAATCTAGCTACCTCGGCCTCCCACAGTGCTAAGACTGTAGGCTTGAGCCTCCATGCCCAGCCCTTTCATTATCTTGTTCTCTGTGAGGCTCTGTGTCCTGTCCCCACAGGGACTCTGGTGGTGGCCCCTTCAGGCAGAATGGAAGGGATATGGGAATACTAGCTTTCTCCCTGCTCAGTGTGACATTTTGTCCCCGGACTCTGAGCCAACGGCACTTGGGCATGGGCTCAAAAAACTTTTATAAACACAGCATCTTTCCTACTGCAAGCCCAGTATGGGGAGACAGGAAAGTGGTTCACACTCTCCCTTTTCCTCTCCACCCACTCCTGATGAGGGGAAAATTTACCCTTTTCCTTCGACCAAGAACCAAATTGCTATCATCAACTCATGCAGAGAGGCCTTGCAGTGAGGGCTCTCCTGCATCCCTCCCAGCTATCTCAGCCTCAGCTCAACCACCATAGCAGCTTCTATAAGTGTTATCAATCTACAATCTTATAAACTAGTATTATCCCATTTCATAGGTTGTTTAGGAAGTAATATAGTATGAGATGTTTAGCATTTTAATATTTGAACAGAGGAGACCAAACCCACCCAGCAAGCAGCAAATCTAGTGAATTCCCATTTGCCATCCTCAGCCAGGGATTTGATTATCTTAAGGCACATTGCTGGAATGCTTGGGCACCTGCATATCAACTTCCCTTTGTGGCTTTCTTGTTCTGGCTAATTGTTTAGGAATATCCCTGCTGATCCCCTATCTTTGCTGGCTATGGTCTTTTATGGTCCCTGATAGGATCCCAGACCACCCCCTGGTATGTAAAAGTTTTAGACAACTTGGGGTCTGTGAAAACCAGATGCCAATCTTGGCTCCCAGAAGGCTGGGATGGTAGGAAAAGTCAGGGTCTGGTTTAGTTGTGTTGTTTACCCTGGATGGCAGGAAAAAAAGAGGAGGTTCTGGAAAACATGGGTATAAAAAGCCTTCCATTATGGATGGAGAAGGGATTTGGAGATTTAGATAAACCTGGGCCAAAATGCATGCCTGCTTTATCCATCTTTTTAAAGGAGCCTCAGGAGTCACAAGAAGTTGAAATATCTAAAAGGGTGAGATTGGTATCCAAGCACAGGTGAGGAAACTGAGGCTCAAAGAAGCTAAATGGCTTGCCCAATTCACACAGCTAGGCCAAGTCAGAAAAAAGATCATCCCAAACTAAAACGTTCGAATCCGGAGCTTTCATTTCAGGCCACTTCAGGCCAACAGATTCCAGCTGTGTGCTCATCAAGGCCCAGGCTGCTATAATTTCCAAGGGCCTGGGAAGAGAATTCCAGGGGGTCCTAGACTTGTACGGGAAATAATTAATCTTTATTTTCACAAATCTCCAACTGAAATTTAGCATTTCCTTGGATTATCAACGTAGGCAACAAACTACAGCAATGTTAGCCGTACCAATGAGAATCACAAATGTTTTCATATTCCAGTTATTGCTGGAATCTCAAAATATCATTTACATTTATCATTGTTTCAAAATTAATGCAGTTAGTAGGCCTGCTGCTAGATTTTTATTTGCTGCATTAGTAAAAGAGCTTAAATATTCTATATCACAATCCATTTTTTAAAACCAATAACTATATATCTGAATTAATGTTTTCTTTGTCTCGTAATCACATAATCATGTACATAGTTTCTGTAAATATACATTTGTATAAATATATACATATAGACATAATTTTGTATTTTTAAAAACATTTTTGGCAAATTATATGCAATAGCCAAAAGGCAGAAGCAACACAAGTGTCCCTCAGTGGGTGAAGGGATAAACAAATATGGCATATAGGCAGTCCCCACGTTACAAACATCTGACAAATATGGCATATAGGCAGTCCCCACGTTACAAACATCTGACCGGCATACTACTTGCACTCACAAACAGAGGCAATCACAGGTAATAGGTAAATGTTCCTGTTCCAACTCACATACAAATTTGACTTAAGAACAAACCTACACAATCTATCCCGTTAGTGACCTACGGACTGCCTGTGTACATACAATGGAATATTATTCACTCTTGAAAAGGAAGAAGATTCTGACATGTGCTAAGGCATAAGCAATTGAGGATACTATGTCAAGTGAAATAAGCCAGTCACAAAAGGACGAATACTGTATGATTCTACTCATAGGAGGTACCCAGAATTGTCAAATTCATAGAGGCAGAAAGGAGAATGGTGGATGCCGGGGGCTGGAAGGTTGGTAGGAATGGGGAGTTACTGATTAATGGAACAGAGTTTCAATTTTGCAGGTAAAAGAATCCTGTGGGTAGCTGGAGATGATGGTAGCACAGCAGTGTGACTATACTTAATGCCACCAACCTGTACACTAGAGGGAATTTACCTAACAAATGCAATCCGTGTAACCTAATTCTTTGTACCCTCAATGAATCCCACACAATTCAAAAACATGAAATAAAATAGATAAGATGGTAAATTTTATATTATATGTATTTACTACAATTTAAAAAGATTAAAACTATTACTGACAAAGAGAGACATAGAATTCACTAGACGGCCAAAGGGGTCTCAGTGGCAACCACAACAACAACAACAACAACAGCAACAACAAATGGTTAGGGATGACGTTCTTATACAAATAGTGAAAATCACATATTTAATGACATAAGAGAGTCTGTGTTCCCACTTCCCATACCCTACCCACAAAACGTCATGGTTCCCTGCTGCTTATAAAATTAAAGGAAGTATTACGCAGCCTTAAAGAAAGATGGAGACTTTACCTCTTTCATGTTTACATTGATGGAGCTGGAAAATATTCTTCTTAGGAAGTATCTCAAGAATGGAAGAAAAAGTATCCAATGTACTCAGCCCTACTATGAAACTAATTTATAGTTTTCATATGAAAGCTATATCCCAATTATAGCACAAGAATATGGAGAAAGGGGCAAGGGAAGGGAGGGGAGGTGGAGGATAGGTGGAGGGAGAGTAATTGGTGGGTCCACACCCACGGTGAATCTTAAAAAGGTACAGGTGAAACTTACTAAATGTAGAATATAAATGTCTTAACACAATAACTAAGAAAATGCCATGAAGGCTATGTTAACCAGTTCGGTAAAAATATTTCAAATTGTATATAAAACAAGCACATTGTATCCCATGATTGTATTAATGTACATGGCTATGATTTAATAAAAAAAGAATAAAAATAAAAAAATTAAAGGAAGCCAGGAACCTGAGGACCCGTTTCTCTCGCTTAGTAGCTAGGTACTTGGGCAAGTCGCGTAGCTCTTAGAGGATGCCTTCTTCAGAGGGGTATTTTCACCCCCTCCCTGATGGGTGTGGAGAAGATCCAGGAAGGTGGTGGCAGCTGTAACTGTCCTCACTCTTCATCTTGTCCTTGTCCTCACCGACCCTGCCTCTGGGTGAAATGCCTCCTCCCCTCATCCAGCAGGTACTCTTCCTCATCCTGCCCACCACAAAGCCTTTTTTGATCATTCTGGTGAAGCAATGGCTCTAAATCTGCCTTCAGTTAGGGGCTGATCCTTCACTAGAAATATACTCCTCCCTTAACCAGCAATCAAGAGCAAGGGCTTTGTAGTTAGATAGTGGGTATGAATTTTGACTTTGGCACTGACCCACTGCTGCATATCCCAAATGGAGAGCAAGTCACTTAACCACTGTGAGCTTCAGTTTATCTAGAAAATAGGGTGATAATAGCCACATTATTACAACTGTAACAATTCAGTGAGACCATGAACCTAAAATGCCTACAATTAGTACTTTCATTCTTTTTTTTTTTTTTTTTTTTTTTTGCAGTTTTTGGCTGGGGCTGGGTTTGAACCCGCCACCTCTGGCATACAGGGACGGGTGCCCAACTCCTTTGAGCCACAGGTGCCACCCAGTACTTTTATTCTTATTATAGTTATTACTCTTGGACAATAAATGCCTTCAGGTGGTGGATGGAAAATTTATATGCCAGCTGGGCACGGTGGCTCATGCCCGTAATCCTAGCACTCTGGGAGGCTGAGGTGGGTGGATTGCCCTGAGCTTACAGGTTCGAGACCAGCCTGAGCAAGAGCAAGACCCCATCTCTAAAAGTAGCTGGGTGTTGTGATAGGTGCCTGTAGTCCCAGCACAAAAGAATTGCTTGAGCCCAAGAGTTGGAGTTTCTTGTGAGCTATGACACCATGGCACTCTACCGAGTGTGACAAAGTAAGACTGTCTCAAAAAAAAAAAAGGCAGTGCCCATAGCTTAGTGGGTAGGGCGCTGACCACATACACCCAGGCTGACGGGTTTGAACCAGGCCTGGGACAGCTAAAACAATAATGGCAAATGCAACAAAAACAAAAAAAAAACATAGCCGGGCATTGTGGTGGGCACCTGTAGTCCCAGCTACTTGGGAGGCTGAGGCAAGAGAATCACTTAAGCCCAAGAGGTTGAGGTTGCTGTGAGCTGTGAGGCCACAGCACTCTCCCCAGGGCAACAGCTTGAGACTCTGTCTCAAATTAAAAAAAAAAAAAAAAAAAAAAGGAAAATATATATGCCCAACAGATGCTTAGACATAGTAAAAGTAATTTGCTAGGCTAACAGGCACATAATAAATATTGGATACTGGATGAAAACAGGGAAATTCAGTGTGTTCTGAATTGTACATGATGTATTCACAAAATTTTATGAAAAAAATTTATAGGCCAGGTGTGGTGGCTCATGCCTGTAATCCTAGCACTCTGGGAGGCCAAAGTGTGTGGATTGCCTGAGCTCAGGAGTTCAAGATCAGCCTGTGCAAGACTGAGATAAGGGCTCTAAGAAATTAGCAGGGTTCTCCATATACTGGAAGTGGTGGGTTCAAACCTGACTCCAGGCAAAAAAAACCCCCAATAAATTAGCAGGGCGTTGGGGAAGGTCCCTGTAGTCACAGCTACTCTGGAGGCTAAAACAAGAGAATAGCTTGAGCCTAGGACTTTGAGGTTGCTGTGAGCTATGCACTCTACCAAGGGTGACAAAGTGAAACTCTGTCTCTAAAAAAAAAAAATTTACAAAGTATCTATTATACAAATCATTCTCTACAGGCTGTGGGCTCTCTTCTCCCGCCTTGCTTCCAGCCTTCTGCATGGTTCTGCGTATAATCAGGTAGGAATATGTCTCTTTGTAAAACTTTGTAATGAATATTTTGTAAACAATGATACGTTTAGTTACAGTTTTTTGTTTTTCCTATGTATGGCGACTTTATGGACGATCTTTGGGACACCTGGTACAGTTGACAAATTGCTTGTCCAAGGTTATCACTGTTGGACCTTACGAGCACCCTGCCAAGTGAGTTAGCAGGTATTATGAGTTCCCTCTTTCTCTCTGAGGCCAGAGCCCACTGTTCTAACTGCCTTGTTCTGGACTCAATCTCAAACCTGGGTAAGTGATTTAATTTTCTTATTTAATTTTGCCGTCTAGAAAATCAGTCTCAAACATAATGCCTCTGGCCGACACACTGGGCCTCTCTTCCCAGCAAAACCTCCACGTTCCTGACCTGGACTAACAGATCCCTCAGGTCGGTCCCTCCCCAAGGAGCGCAGACCTGGGCGCAACCTGCTCTAGCCCAGGGCGGGGACGCACAAAGCGGTTGCAGGCGCTGCCTCGTTGGGCGGGGTCGGGAACGCCTCCCTCTTTAATCTCTGAGAATCACCCCCACCTCCACACCCTCACTTCCACCCACCCAGCGGGGTCCCGCAGCTGCAGCTGGGAAGGTAATTAGCGGCAGCATAATTGGGGCTAGACTCCTGAGGGCCCCGGGAGCGACCCCTGCAAGGGTGCGAGCCCATCTGGCCTCTGCGAACCTGGATCTGCCTGCTGGGCCTGCACGCGGGAGGGAGCCGGTGCCTCCCGAGGCCGGCCCCCACGTGGGTCCGCTCATTTTGTCCTTGAGGACAGGAGCATGTCTGCGCCTTCATCGTTCTGTGACCCACCCCTCCCACCACCCGACCGGCGCTGCAGCTCTTTTGTTCAAGCACGCATTCTTCTTCTTCGCTCCACCACCATTCGGTCATTTTTCTCATTTATACCCCATTTCAAGGGAATTTGCAAAGATGATGATCACAATGATGGTGATTAGCTAATATTAGTGGAGGCACTTGGGCTGTGCTAAGCACCTTATTGCCTCTTGCTATTTGTTTTTAAAATTCTATGAGGTAAGTATTATCAATAATGTTATTGTAGCCAGAGAAATGAGAACAGAGAAAACATGCCAGAAATTTCAGGGCTATTGAGAGGCAAAGCCCCAAGCAGTCTGACCTTAGAGCCCACTTTTTAACCTCTCCAGATGCTGCCTCCTGTGCATAAAGTGCAGCAACGGTAATCGCTTCAGAGTTAAGCAAATCATGAAAGCAAACAAGAAAAAAAAAGTATAAAGCCCTCCCTCTACCATGTGTTCTAGTCCTATATGTAGAATCCTGGACAAGTTCATGGAATCTCTCAGCCTCAGCTTCCCCGCTTGTAACCGAAATAATGATGTTTGTTGTGTGGGGTTATTGTTAGGATTGAATGTGAGAAGGATACAGAGTGCTCGGTCCGTGGTAGACACTTAACAAGTGTAACAGTCCCCTCCCTTGATCCGGAATAGGAATGCCTTGGCCTTGGCAATACTGAGAGAGAACTTGTTTCAGAGTGAAGGACATATATTCCTACCTGACCAAACACGGGACCGCACAGAAGGCTGGAAGCAAGGAGGGACGAGAGAGCACACAGCTGCTGGCCTTGGTCCATTCAGACTCTGGGAGACTGAACAGAAGGGGCATTGGGCTGATGGAAAGCGCATCCCTGGCCTTCTGACACTCTGTTTTGCATTTCCAGTGATACACGATCGCCGGCACAGGGCAGAGGGTGAGAAGAGGCACCGCCAACAGGCACGCGAACGTGTGCCCTCTGCCAGGAAAAGGGCTACAGGCAGAGGAGGGCGAGAAAAAGGAGTGGGCGCTGGAAACCCAAGCAGACCCAAGTCTCAGCTGTAGGCTCAATGGAATTCGTGCAGCCTTGCAATTTCTTCAAACAGCCTAGCTTTTTAGATAGTTTCCCATATTGCATCATGCCCTACCAAGGCCAGTCTGTTAGTCCATCATGCCCAGTCCGGCATCCTCCATGCCAAGGACATTTATTCCTGTGGGTGGATAGTTTGGCCTGTACTCTCTCTTTTTCATGACTCTGTGAAGAATTACAATTGACTTCAATAGTTCAAAGCATTCTTCAGGCAAGAAGCCGATTTTAGTGCATAGAGGAGCCTTGGGGAGAAGACAGAGAGGTTGGGTTCTGGAAAGCGAGTATATAAATGTTCTTTGAGTGACAGCTTGGGAATAACCAATCTTCAAGCCAGTTTCCCCTCAAAGTGTGGCCTGAGCCACCCACATCCAAATCACCAGGAGTGTTGGTTAAAATGCTGTCCCATCACTGCCACCACCCCCACACCCCCGGCTCTGCTCCAGACACACATGATCAGATTCTCCAGGGGTTAGGACCCCATAATGTCTATTTTTAAAGCAGCCACACCCAAGACTCTGCTGAACTCTAATGTTTGAGAACCACTTAGACCTTAGCCAGTTCACCCTAGAACTGGCTTCCACTGGCACCCTAGCAAACTGAATGTCCTCATTTCCAAAACGAGTCATTTCCTGCTTAAGGTGCCCATACCTCCCACACTACAGCCAGGCCCTCACCCTGTTCCTGACATTACACCCACTTACCCACTTAATTTCCCTGCTATCTTCTCCTATCTAACTTGATTAGTATGTAAGCCTCCAAATGAACTTAGTATTTTAGGAATAATACTTAGAAATAAGAATTTCCAAGGAGAGAAAAAAAACCCCAACACTCTGTAATCATAGTTCCTCACAAGGGAGAATATAAAAATGGATATAAAAGGGCCCTTTCATCTTGACTCTCTATAAATGTTTAAAATAGGGTTGGTGATAATTAATGTTTCTATAAGTATATGCCTCAGAAGTCATCACAATCGGCCTTTGTCTGCTCGGAGTTGGCAGCCTGAACCCACTGCATTTCGAAGGCAATGTTTGAGGGTCATTTCACATTGCCTCACTCCTAGCAATTCGAGAGCTGCTATAATTCTGCCAAAGAACATAGAGGGTTTCCCAGTCAAGTTCCATCCTGATTTTGATTATTGTTTATCTCCAGTCCCTGTCTGAATAGTTGTAGTAAAATAGAGGAAGTTTTACTCCTGAATCCGAGGTCAGCTTGTAATGAACCATGGTTTCAATTGCATGAACAGCTGCTTCTTTTATAAGCAAGGAGGGTTCACTTACAGTTCAGGGTAACACAGAAATAATTTAAAGAACAAGGGCGCTTCTATTCATTTCTTTATATATATATATGTGTGTGTATATATATATATACACATATATATGAAATATTTTGACATTTGAGTGGCTGCAGAATTTGGATTATTGACTAGACCCAACAGGGAAAAAAGAGCCAATAAAATAAAATTTAAAAAAGAAATACAATATTTCTTGTCCCACCTCCCACCTAATCATTATAGAAAAGCTTAATTTGTATAGGGAGAGTTCAAATAATTGACTACTTTTTCTAAAGGCATTTTGGATGTTTAAAAAATCTTATACCAAATACCTTCAAAAAAGGTCCAAAAGAAGAAAAAACACTAAATGTAAACAAAAAACCTGGCTCTTAGTTTAAAAATAAGTTAAAAGCATATTTCTCCTCATTACTACCAGTTGGATAAAAAATGAACATATTTTAGGTTTGCATTTTTAGGTTAGAAGTTTATCTGGCACTTAGCCAATAATAGTATGGACCATCAAGTTTCCTGAATCCAAAGGGACCGTGCAGATCACACAGCCCAGCCTCCCACCTGCAGAAGGAATTACTGTCACCACAGCCCTGAGACCTGGTCACTTAGCCGAGTGACTAAATAAACACCTCTGGTGTGGGGGAGCAGTCTTTCCAGTGCGGTCCAATTCTGCTCAGCACTATTTATCATTTCAATTTGGCATTTACTTCAAAATTAAAAATGCACAGACCCAGCAATTCCAATCCTAGAAATTCATCCAACAGATTGACTTGCAAAATGGCATGGCTCTATGTTCAAAGTCCTGCTTTGCAGCCCCATTTCGAAACAACCTGAAGAGAAGACCAGCTAAAGAAATTATGGTATGGCCCTGCATTGGGATACTCAATACCAATAGTAAGGGCCCACGTACAATGAATGCTACTACGTGCCAGGCCCTGTTCTAAGTGCTTTGGAAGTATAAATTGATTTAAGCGTCATGGCTATTAATATACTATTACGCAGTTGAAGAAATTGAGGAAAGGAGATTTGGTCATTTGCTCAAGATTTTCTAGCTGTACATGATGGAGCTGAGAGATCAAACTAGGCATTAGTTAATTAAATAATTAATTTGTTCAATCACTCACTCACTAGTTATCATGTGCCCACTGCAACACACTCTTCATGGCAGAGGAACAAAGTCCTTGCGGTCACAGAGCTTGCTTTCAAGCGGGAGAGATGAACAACAAAGAACTAAGCAAGGGCGGCACCTGTGGCTCAAAGGAGTAGGGCGCTGGCCCCGTATGCCAGAGGTGGTGGGTTCAAACCCAGCCCTGGCCAAAACTGCAAAAAAAAAAGAACTAAGCAAGTGCACACATGCCCTGCCAGGTTACACTGGGAAGAAACAGAATGCAGTGTACGGAGTGGGGCAGGGCCTGATGAAAGGGAACCACTTTAGGTGAGGTGGCCTTGTGTCACAGGCCCAAACGGAGCAGAGGAGCAAGTGGTGAGGCTAACCAGGGCCAAGCAGCCTGGCTCCAGGATGTGCAGCCTGGCTCTTCCCACATACGACAGAAAACCCACGGCCGCTCACAGGATCAAGGCAACTCTGTACAGGTTTGAGGAGTTCTCCTGAGCATAGTAGGTCTGTGAAACTGTGTGGACAAGTGTGCAGAGGGTGTGGTCACTCCTGAATATTCAACCAGAAATCTACTTTCTGCCGCTATGGATTTACTTATTCAGGTTTTCTATACTGTACTTGAAATCAGACAATATGTGGTCCCTTGTGACAAGCTTCCTTCCATATGCATAACGATTTCAAGGTCCACAGATGTGTGACATTTGTCAGTGCTTTGTTTCTCTTTAGTGCCAAATAACATCCCACTGTATAATATACCACATTTTATTTCATTCATCAGTTGAAACACAGCTGGCTTGTCTCTATCTTTTGGCTATTATGAATAAATAATCTCTCTTGCTACATTTTAAAGATAATTTTATTACAGAGATACATACCCTTAAATAATATGTCATTCTGGCACAGTGCCTGTAGCTCAAGTGGCTAGGGCACCAGCCACATACACCAGAGGGGGCAGGTTCGAATCCAGCCAGGGCCAGCCGAACAACAATGACAACCAAAAAATGACTGGTTGTTGTGGTGGGTGCCCGTAGTCCTAGCTGCTTGGGAGGCTGAGGCAAGAGAATCACTTAAGCCCAAGAGTTGGAGGTTGCTGTGAGCTGTGATGCCACGGCACTCTACCCAGGGTGACGGCTTGAGGTTCTGTCTCAAAAAACATAATAATAATAACATGCCATTCCATCTGGCATGATTTTGAGTTTATAAAAGCTGTATTATATGTAGTCTTCTACACCTTTTTTTCTTATCAGAGTTGTTTCCAAACTTTTCCATGTTGTTGCATATATCTATAGTTTTTTAAAATTTTTATCACTCAATATTATTTCATTATAGGAAAATACTATAATTTATTTATCCATTTTTCTGTTGGTAGATATTTGATTATTTCTAGTTTGCCTCTTGCAAAATACTCGTGCCCAGAATATTCTTTTCTTTTTTTTTTGAGACTCACTTTGTTGACCCAATAGAGTGGAGTCATAGCTCACAGCAACCTCAGACTGTTGGGTTCAAGTGATTCCCTTGCCTCAGCCTCCCAAGTAGCTGGGACTACAGGCACCCAACACAATGCCTGGCTATTTTTAGAGATAGGATTTCATTCTAGCTGAGGCTGGTCTTGAACTCCTGAGCTCAGGTGATCTGCCCACCTCAGCCTCCCAGAGTGCTGGGATTACAGGTGTGAGCCACTGCACCCGGCCTCAGAATATTTTTACATATATCTCCTGGTGGTGATCTTTTTTTTTTTTTGAGACAGTCTCACTATGTGGCCCTCCGTAGAGTGCTGTGGTATCCACAACTCACAACAACCTCAAACTCTTGGGCTCAAGCGATTCTCTTGCCTCAGCCTCCCAAGTAGCTGGGACTACAGGGACCTGCCACAACATCCAACTTTTTTTTTTTTTTTGAGACAGAGCCTCAAGCTGTCACCCTGGATAGAGTGCCGTGGCATCACAGCTCACAGCAACCTCCACTTCCTGGGCTCAAGCGAGTCTCCTGCCTCTGTCTCCCAAGTAGCTGGGACTGCAGGCACCTGCCACAATGCCCGGCCATTTTTAGGTTGCAGCCACCATTTTTGTTTGGCAGGCCCGGGCTGGATTCAAACCTGCCAGCTCAGGTGTACGTGGCTGGCGCATTAGCCCGTTGAGCTACAGGCACCGAGCCAACACCCAACTATTTTTTGTTGTAGTTGTCATTGTTCTTTAGCTGGTGCAGGCCGGGTTTGAACCTGCCACTCTTGGTGTATGTGGCTGGTGCCGTAACCACTGTGCTATGGGCCCCAAGCCTCTCCTGGCGTATGTTTACTAAAGTTTCTCTAGGGTATATACCTACAAGGTGGATGGCTGGGTTATGGAATATGAAAATGGTCACTTTTCCAAGAGTCTACATCACCATCAGTTTGTAAGTTTTTTTGACCCACATTTTCACTTTGTGTTAATACCTTTTATATCATGTGCTTATAATGCCTTTTCAAAAACTAAGGCAATTGAGAGAAAGAATTAGGGGGGTGGGGGAAAGGAAGAGCAGAGAGAGGGAAAGAGGGAAGGGGTGGGGTCTTGGTGTGTGCCACACCTTTTGGAGGCAAGACATGATTGTAAGAGGGGTTTTACCTAACAAATGCAATCAGTATAACCTGGCTTCTTGTACCCTCAATGAATCCCCAACAATAAAATAATAATAATAATAATAATACGGCAATCTGGGCTGGGCGCAGTGGCTGACACCTGTAATTCTAGCACTCTGAGAGGCCAAGGTAGGTGGATCACTTGAGATCAGGAGTTAAAAACCAGCCTGAGCAAGAGCGAGACCCCATCTCTACTAAAAATAGAAAAACTAAGGCAAGAGGATCTCTTGAGCCTAAGAGTTTGAGGTTGCTGTGAGTTATGATGATGCCATGGCACTTTACCCAGGGCGACAAAGACTCTGTCTTAAAAAAGGAAAGGCAATTTAAAAATTTTTCTGTCCTTTAGAAGTGAGGTCTGCATTCCTGGAAACCAACCACTGGTTTTTACTGTATTCGCTGGAGCTACGTAGAGCGCATCTAAATCCCACTGTCCGACCTGCTAACCTCCAGACCTTTGGTGATGATTATCTTATGTGCCTAACCATGTGTTCTCCAGTGCACCGAGGCAAGTCAAAGTGAGCAAATCAAGAGAGAATGTGGAACTGAATGTTCCCCTTTCCTGATTAGATGTGGAGAGTGTTCCTGGTTCCTGAGGGGGCTGATAGGATCTACATTGAAAAAAGAGGTTCTGTGGACAAGAAACCCCAGAATGCTGAACTATGTGAAGTGAGGGCATTTTCTTGGCTATAGAACTTCTTGGAACCTTTAATACACTACTTCATATTATGAATTTTTCAAAGAGGTTACAGATATTAACATATTAAAGTATGTTTTGAGAAACACTTAGGTGAAGCTGGTCTTGAGAAAAAGTGGATACTAGGCTCTTGGTTGTCTTGACCTATTGTTATTCATTTTTGCTTCCTTTAAGCACCCAGATTTCTGTATCATTCTCCTCCCTATCCCTGCCCTTACCACCAAAAATAATTCTCATAAAAATTTATAACAGTCACTTAAAACTCTAGTGTAAATTTTGATTCAAGTTCTGTCTTTCCAGGGATTTTAGCTCTCCATCCCAGAATAGAAGCTTTGAGCCCAGGTGAAAGAGAATTCTAAAAAGAAGAGGCAGCCTCAAAGGAAGTATCAAAAGCATTTTTATTTCTCCTAAATTCTGCTCATTGTTGTGGTTGGAAAATGCAGTTCTGGATGGCAAGAGCCAAAAATGAAATGTTACCTCGTAATGTGTTAAGTCAGTGGTCATAGGCAAATACTCTGATGATAATGATTATGGTCTGTTTAATTATAGCTAACATTTCACCTTTACAGATAACATCATATTTAACCTTCCTCACAGCTCTAAAAAATACATATCATCTCCATGTTTCAGATAAAGAAACTGAGGTTACCCACTCATGCAGCTCCCAAGTTTCTGTCTGATCCCAAAGTTTGCACTCTCAACTCCTTGCTCACCCCCATTCACTGTCAGCACAGGACTTACTGATCATGGCTCTGCAAAACCTGCTGCGTGACACCCTACCAGATCAAAACACAACAGCCTTCCCATTGGCCCTCCTGTTTTTTCTAGAACACTAAGTATTCCATCTCATCAGCCTGCTTAGACTTCTAAGGTGAAATTCTCAGCTGCCCTCGCTCTGACAAGAGGAACACTCTGAGCTTCATTTTTGGTCTTTTATAATTTTATGTGGTCCCACTATTCTTTCTAGATTGATTAAGCCAAAGTCACCATCTATACTTAGCTCACCTCATGATCCCATTCTAAGCAGAAATCTGCCAAAAAGACTTCCCAGACTGATGTTCCGTCATGAGCTCCATCTGAAAACTGCCCACATGGAGTGCCTTTTAACTTCCATAATGATCCATCCTGGCCCAAGCTTACCCTGAACCCAGATGTTTGGGATTCAATGTAGCTTCAAAAGATGTCAAGGATAACAGGAAACACAAACCAGATGGCACCCTTTCCTTTTATTTTTTATTTGTGTTTACAGATGCCAGGGGTTAATTTAAAAAAAAGAAAAAAAGACTGAGTTCTTGGATCTAGTTCTGGCTTCTTTGGGGGTACCTCCAACCCTTGACTTTGCTCAGGACACACAGATACACAATTAATAACTCCTGAGGTTCAAGAGCAATTGTGGGTATCTCTAAAGTTTCCAATCTGATTGAAAAAATATCATCACAATAGTACAACAGTTTCAGGTGTCTTCAAACACAGCCTTCTGGAGGAAGTTGCCTCACTGCCAGGTGCTGCAATGGTCATTATTGGTCCATGGTCATTTTAACATCATCTGATTCTAGTTATAGCCAATAGGCTGGGGAGTGATATTTGTCTCAAGGGGGAAGCCATCCATAACCCACCCAGCAGCCTATACCTTACATGGCTGGCTGAAAACAATGAGGCAAACTCATCAGGTCTCTCTCTTGAGAATTTAAACTCAATTTAAACCCTTTCTCCAAAGGGACATTTCTACATGGTGATAGTGTTAGCACTACCATTGAAAAGCAAAGCAGAACTGAGGTTGGGTGCACGGTATGATTTGGGGAGAGAATCTGAAACCACACAGAGAAAGCCAGGGGGAAGAAAGGGAGAGTAGAAGTTTTGTGAAGCTGAGAGAGAAAGAGAGAGACCCAGTTTCTGACAGCTATTTGGGGTTTCCCACCTTAGTCGCATGAGGCATGGCTGTGTTGAGCTCTGGCCCATAGGTTTTTATGTTGTGTTTTCCTTTTGGTTTCTCATGACTAATGACTCTTTTCTTTTTTTTTTTTTTTGAGACAGAGTCTCACTATGTTGCCCTCAGTAGAGTGCTGTGGCATCACAGCTCACAGCAACCTCAAACGTTTGTGCTTAAGCGATGCCCTTGCCTCAGCCTCCCAAGAAGCTGGGACTACAGGTGCCCGCCACAATGCCCAGCTATTTTTTGGTTGTAGTTGTCATTGTTGTGTGTAGCAGGCCCGGGCTGGGTTCGAACCTGCCAGCCCTGGTGTATGTTGCTGGCACCTTAACCACTGAGCTACAGGCGCTGAGCCAGGACCCTTTTCTTGAACACATTCATGTGGGTCCTTTATTACAAAAAGGCTCTGACTAGAATCTCCCAAACTCTGAAGACAAGTATAGACTGCTTCAGGAGAGTTTGACCCAAAACAAATACTGCTAATCCTTTAAGTCCTGAAAGCTGCATTAAAAGAAGTAAAATTTCTAGGAAAGTTAAGACTTGGACAGCCCAATTTTTTTGTTTGTTTGTTTTAGTTTAAAAAAAAACTATACGCAGACATGAAAGTATATATAATAGTCTTTTCTCACATCTTATAATTCTAAAGTCACATTTAAAAACAAGCAAAAGTGTTATATGTTAGATTGTTTTTGTACCACATTATTGTGTTTGATAGTTAATATTTAAAGTTGTATTTATTTAGACTATGACTACAAATTACCAACTGAATTCACCTCTCATATTTTATCCACTAGATTGAATTTCCAGCAGGGAAGGCCTTTTAGATTTTTAGTACGCTTAGTTTACTACCATATCCCCAGAAACTAGACCAATATCTAGTACGTAAATACCCATTTTTAAATGTGGTTGCATGCTAACAATTATTTAAAAGTATTTTTCATATGAGTTTTATGTATATGTTTATTTGTTTAATTTTAAATTCATCCAAGTGAGGCAAAACCTGAGAGCAAAAGAAGTCATTCCCATTATCATGAGGTCCTAAATATTGTTATCCTTCAAACATAAGAATAAGCAGATACTGCGAACATTAATTTTGGAGAAAAGACTCAAGGAAGAAATAAAAGGGAAAAGATCTCAAAACTTATTAAGTACATTTTTGCCTTAGAGAACTTGGCCTAAATTTTCTGGGCTAGTTTTCAGCAATTTCCACTTCACCCAATGCTTGACTTCTATTATCTTCACATAGACCTAAAAACAGGGAATGTTGGAACCGAACAGAGGTAAGTTAGAGAGTCTATGGGGTACACTGGAGCCCCTCTGGATGCTGGTTAACCTCTCATACATCACAGACATGTGACAAAGTTTTCCGGAGCTCAGTGCTCCCCACCTCTGAAATGGTTAGAGAAAAAAGCTAGACAATGGCTAGTCTCTTTTGAGACCTAATCGGCGCTGATTCCAGACTTCTAGCTCTCACAGATATGTTTGGTGCATTGGTGTATTTCTAGACCCAGACAGTTTCCTTCCCACATGGCAGAGACAACACTCTTAGAAGCCAGGGAAGACAGGGGCCGGGCCGTGCTGAGAACCTGCCAGCCTGGCACAGGCAGGCTCCTTCTGGAAGGCACCCAGACCACATTCCTGATCCAAATACCCGGTGTCTGAGACATTCAAAAGTACCTTTCCAACCTCAAGCCCCAAGCCGTGGCTTGATTATTTAACCCACTCAGAAGCAATAATTATTACTTACACACTGCAGCCTTTGACTCTTAAGACAGAAGAGATTTACCATCACATGAATAGACTGAGCAAAGAAAAGTTTCTTCCTGTTTCTTAAGTGTGCCTGTATTTTTATTCTCTATTTTTAAGTGGAAATGCACCTAGGGTGGGAAAAACGGGCACCTGTTCTGTGGTTTTGAAACCTATTTCCAAACTACATGCAGCTGGGTATTTCTCTAAAAATATGCATCCTGGGGCCCACTTCAGATCGGCTAAGTCAGAAACTGGGGGTGTGGGGCCCAGCCATCTGTGGTTTAACCAGTCCTGCCAGTGACTCTGATGAGTAGCTGCATTGAGAATACACCGCCATGGACCTCATTGTAGAATTATGGAAATGCTCCTGTGGGAAGCCGTGCTCTGTGTAATGGAGATCTGACTTACAGATGCTCACTTTCGAGGAGGCCCCAGGGATAACATCAGAAACCCCCATTCCAGGGCAGGAGGTGGGCTGAGTGGCTTCCGGTTAGCTTCCTCTCTCTACCAGGTCCCAGAAGGTGAGAAGAGCCAACCAGAGGCACTTGGTGCTCAGGAGCCCCTCTCGGGAGAAATCTGGGTCCTTTATCTGCTCCCAGAAAGCATCCCTGTTACAGGCTGACCGAGCCTGGAACCCAGGCTCAACTGGGTTGTGTTCAACAACCCTCCATACATTTGTTTCCAGCTTGCTTTTACCACAACTTTTTATTTAAAACATTCTCAAGCCTACAGAAAAGTTGGAAAAAATAGTGCAACCCACATCTATGTATGCTCTATAGAGAAAATTTGGTTAACATTTTATCATTCACTATAAATGATGTGTTTTTTTTTTTCTCCCTTTCCAAATCATTTAAGAGTAAGCTGCAGATATCACAACACTCTGTAGCTAAGTACTTCTGTGTTTGTTTCCAAAGAACAGGGACATTTTGCTACCTAAACACAATATTACCAACACACTCAGGAAATTTAATATCTACATAGTACTATCAGTATCTAGTACGAATTGTACAATTTCCTGAAGTACTACGTTTGACAGTTGAAATCTCTAACATTTCACTTTGACGCTCCTTGTTTTTATTGAGAAAGTACATCCTCATTCCTTCCAATGAACACTTTGGCTTGTAATTATCTTCCAGATTTCTTTAGAGCAATTGTTGTAAAACCATAGATAAGTTAAAAATTTTTTAAATATCAGTTCCATCATGGAACCAAGGCAGTGCGGACAGTTGGGAATATCGATGAAGTGTTTGGGAAGGACGTGGCTAATGAAGGCACAGTATGTCGATGGTTTGAGAAGTTCCATTCTGGTGATTTTAATCTTGAAAGTGAGTCACATGGGTGACCTGAGACCAAGGTGGATAATGATGAGATGAAATTGTAGTGGAAGCAAATACATCTCAGTCTATTACTATTCCAACAACATTGGAGCATTTGAAACAAATCGACAAGGTAAAAAAGCTGGATAGATTGGCTCTGCATGAATTAAATGAGTGTCAGAAGAGACATTGTCTCAAAGCTTACCTTTCTTTGCTGTCACAACATAAATGCGAACTATTTCTACACCATATTGTTACATGTGTTTAAAAGAATGCATTCATGTGACAATTGCAAGTATTCAGCCCAGTGGTTAGATAAAGATGAAGTATGGAAACATAGTTCTAGCGTGAATTTTCATCGAAAAAAGCTGGTGGTGTCTGTTTGGTGACCTGACCCTAGTATTATCTGCCACAGCTTCGTGAAACCTGGTCAACCAATTACAGTGGACATCTACTACAGCCAAATGGACGGAATGATGAAGATGATTAAGCACCAGCATTGGTCAATAGAGGCAGGCCAATTCTCTTGCAAGACAGCTCTCCAACACATACCACACAAACAACATTGCTTAAACTACAGAAGTCGGACTTGGAAACTCTCATCCACCATATTCACCAGATCTTGCACCAACTGACTGCAACTTCTTCTAGGTTTTGAACCACTTCTTGCCAGAAAAAATATTCACTTCTCAACAAGCTGCAGAAAACACCTTTTGCAACTTCATTGCTACTCGCTCTTCAGGCTTCCTCACTGTTGGCATAAACAAGCTACCCCTGAGATAGCAAAACTGCGTCCCTAGTTCAGGTACATACTTTGATTAATTGTACTGCCGCTGCTTGTTTGAGAAACTTGCTGAGATGTAATAAACTAAATAATACAGGGTTCATATTCAAATCATCCAAACTGTCTCAAAAATGCCCTTTATAGCTTTTTAAAAATTAATGATTCAATCTGGGAACAATTTTGCATTTAGTTGTCATCACAGCTTCTCCCCCGACCCCATTTTTCATTATAGAGCTATTTTTTAAGCAGGTGAGCAAGTTATTGTGCAGAATGTTTCTCAACTTCAGGTTTGTCTGATTGTTTCTTTATAATAAGGTTCAAATGAAACATTTTGGCAAGAGTGTTAGAGAGGGGACTGCATTTCTCTCGTTGCCTCGCTTCAGGAGGCATTTGTGGTCAGATTGTCTCATCTGAGATGATGTTAAGTTTGATCACTTGGCGCACAAGTACGCTTTCCCTTCTGATAAGTGGACATCAGGGGAGTAATATTTCGAGACTGTGTATCTTATCCCCTAATGGCTTTACCCAGTGGTTGGGTATTCACAGACAGGTGGTTGGAAAAATGATTTTCAAATTCTGTCATTCTTTTTACTTTCATTTGATGGCATTATTCTATAAAGAAGAGATTACCCCATCTCATTTCACACTCTTTTTTTTAGTATCTCGATGGACTTATTGGTTTTTTTATTTGGTGTGTTATGATTTATTGTTTTCACCGTTCTTTTTAATGTTTTAATTGACCCCAATTTAACCACTGTAAGTTCTTTCAAGGTGGCTACTATATCTTTTTGACGTCTCATCAGTTTTTAAACTTCCTTACTTTGAGTACTTTCTGGCATAATACGACATTCCAGACTCACTTTGTATTTTCCCTTCCCTAGTCCTGGAACTAGCCACCTCCCCAAGGAGCTCTGGCTCCATTTAGCAGTCATTCCACTGGACTGAACAGAGTGAGGAAATATAGATCTGTTTTTTAGAACATGCACTGATACTTCCAATTCCAATCCAACACCAAAGTTCTTCCCCCTTTTCCCTGTTTCATTTTCATATCTCCCTTCCCCCACAGTAAAATCCGAGCTCCCCTAAATTCCATTCTGTTTACTCATTTACTACAATATACACAAAATAGTTGAGGAATTACTTCACCACAATCACGGCCGATCACACACTGCCTCAGTACAGGGGAAGATGTTTGTAGTGTTACAATCATTGGACGGCATCTCACCAAGTTTGTGCGGTCAGAGTTCGTTCAAAAGTTTGTTAGATCGGTTCTTTGTTTTCTTCGGCATAGTTATATCATCGGTTTGATCTGTAGTTATGTTCAACTAAGCATTTAGTAATATTGAGAACAAGCTCAAGGTTATAGTTACTGACAAAACCTAGAGAGCAAAGACCCGTGTTGCTAATTCAGGGCAAACATGCTTTTGGTCACTGATGGGGCAGTAGTGCCCACGCCTTGCTGGAAGAACAGACCAGGCCCCTTCTTTTTTCACGTGACATGAAACTCTCAGAAAACAAATGCACCCACGGCTGCAGAGCTAACGCCTACTGAAGTTCCCCTGCTCAGGACGTTAAGGGTCAGGTCTCGTTGTTCTGATGCTTCCTCGATTTGTGAAAGGAGAGCTATGGATGGAGAACACCAGAGACAGGGACAAAGGGAGAGAAGGAAAGGACTGAAGGAGGGAGACAGAAAGAGACAGAGAGAGCGCATGTGTCACCAGAGGCGAGAGAAGGAAAAAACATAACGAGAACGGCATCTACATAGAACAGGGGCCATGTGTGTCCTGCAAAGCCCAAACTGCATCAGTCTTGGCTAACCCTTCCCTGAATTCTTCCCTTTGGAGAGCAGGTGTGAGTTGGAGTTAGATGGTTGGGAGGCCCCCAGCGAGCTCTGGGTGCTCCACAGTTTCAGACGTCGGCTAAGCCTCTGGTCCAGACTAGCGGGAGAGACCTCAGCAGCTACGGTGAGCGTCAGGGCAGATTCTGTGTTGTCAAGGTGCCACAGGGTGGTGCTGGAGTCCTTGTGTCAACAAGATAAGACTTTTCCTGCTTTTCCTGGGTGTGAGTCAGCTCAGACTAGGGGTCTTCACTTTCACCGGCTACACCATGAAGAGGAAGAGTCGAATCCATCCTCTCTGATGGCTGTTGTATGCTGTCATGGCACTAAAGGAAGCCAGAAAATCCCACATCTGATTTAGGAGTGAGAAATCCAGGTGAGGAATGAAAATGAAGAGGAGTTGAAGGCCGGTTGTCGATACAGATGTGCCGATTCCCTCACCCCCCTTGGTACGGCTCTCCCACTGATAAGCCCACTAGTGAAGGGCCCTTCATCCTCTCTGCATGAAGAGCTCTATCCACTGCCCCTCCACTCCACCTGCTCTCTAGAAAACAGTCAATACACACACTCCCTCCAGTAGAAACCTGGGTGTACTTTAAAGTGTGAACCCTTCATGAGAAACCTGAGTTTCAACAATAGATCCTAAAGGAACAGAGGATAGAGAAATAATGGTGGAAATTCAGGCACCTTTTCTAAGCACCTGTGCAGGTGATATTCAGGGGCAGGCCACTTTACAACTCACTTCAAATTATGATACTGACCACTTTTAAAGTTGGCTCTGAATGGAATAACAAGATCTGGGAGAGGCCTGAAGAATTTTGTTTCCTCCTAATTAATTTATTCTTTTGAATTGCCTTAGGACTTGAGGACCTAAGTAAATTCAGAAGCACCATAAAATTTACTTAAACAACAACCCCTCCAAAATCTCACAAAATTCTGCCAAAACTATTTCATCCAATCACAGTGCCAAACTGAAGCATTGGGAGGGCCCAGGTAAAGTACG
This sequence comes from Perodicticus potto, assembly GCA_963574655.1. Classification (NCBI taxonomy): domain Eukaryota; kingdom Metazoa; phylum Chordata; class Mammalia; order Primates; family Lorisidae; genus Perodicticus; species Perodicticus potto. Next base: position 56,232 of record CAUYRH010090600.1, read on the forward strand.
ATAATATCATACTGCCTCCTTCCACCCTACACTTGCTTTTGGATAGACAGTTAAATAGTGCTCTTAAGGAGACAGTAAGGGAAAGTGGTTGAGCATGGGTGCAAGCCAAAGATTCAAGGCAGAGTGGAACTCTATCTTCTCAGTCTTCCTAGTTTCCTTAACTGCAGCCAGGAGGCCCAGAGAGCCGCAGATCCAAGAGAAGAGAAGAGGGAAAAGAAGGAATGTTCCAGAAGCACCATCTCTGGGAAAATATGGAACTGAGAGACTAGCAAATTGTACTGAGAAACTCTTTTGGTATATCAAAGGATGTGGAAAGATTTGGCCAAAGGTTCAAAGAAATCTAAGCAGAGAAAAAAAAAAAAGAATAATAATTAGCCCCAGGAAACTAAAAAAGTTATACAAGAAAATAAATGTCATGATAGTACACCACTTGGCTCAGCATTAAACAAAATTAACTGTTTTTTTAAATTATAAGCTTGCTAGTGTTATTTGACTTTTAAAACCGTGTTCACGTATTATTTTGATAAAAAATTATTTGAAAAGATTTTAGTGACTTTAAGATCTCGAATTTGTTAGTGAGTAGATTGGGCCTGAATTCAGTGTGGCATTTGGCAAGAAGTTAGATGTTGATATCCAGTAGTTTTGTTCTTCTAACTTTTTTCTTTAAAGGGTTCAAGTTCAGAGGCAAGTTGGGGGCTTAGGATGTGGCATCATATCATGTCCTCTTGGGGGACTGGGTACATACAAAAGTCACCTAGAGCTCAGGGCACCTCAAGAGCATCAGACATCCTTGTGAGCCTGAACTTTCACTGGCAGGGCAGCCTGTGGCTGAGAATCAGTGGACAGCGCTCTAGTCCAGGCTCTGCCACCACCAGGTTGACAGAGTTTGGGGTGAGTTCAAACAGTTCATCCCCCACATCTCACCATTTACCTTGGGCTTCAGTTTGCTCAGCTCCAAAACTGACAGAGCAGGGAAAGGGCACAAGACAATTCTCTTTTGGTTATTTCATTCTGTCAGGGAAGTTTACCAGCTCCTCCCACATCTTTGCTGGTCATAGGAATTACATTTTGAACCAACCCACAAAGCCTCTGCCCTCATGGAGTTTTTAGTCTAGCAGAGGAACTAATAAGAAACCCGATGCTGAGCCTTGGCGCCTGTAGCTCAAGCGGCTAAGGCACCAGTCACATACACCAGAGCTGGCACTCTACCCAGGGTGACAGCTTGAGGCTCTAGCTCAAAAAAATAGAAAAAGAAAAAGAAACCAGATGCTGAGATGAAAAATGATAGAGGGCAGGGCGGGGGTGGGGTGGGTGGGGGGTTGGCATATTACGTAGAGTGGTCAGGGAAGTCCTCTCTGAGTAGGTGACTTTGGAGCTGAGGTTTGAGTGATGGAAAAGCCCCAGTTTGGGGCTTATTCAAAATGCCATGGAAGGCGGTTCAGAGGAGCCTGGAAGGGCTTTAAGTCGGTGTGTGTGATAAGGGCTGATTTTTGTGTTAAAAACATCCTCTGGCTGCTGTTCTGTTTCAAAACAAAGAGAAGTCAGGCGAAGTGGGAAGACCCCAAAGATACTGCTTGCCGTGGTCTTGTCAAGTATGAAGGGGACTATAGAGAAGTGAATGGATTCGAGCTGTGACTGGGAGTCCAGGGGCGTTTCTGCAGCTCCTTCCAGCTGAGTTGATTCTACCACCACCGTCAGTCCCTCTTAAGGCAAGTTTTGCCATCTTGCCTTGGAAGGAGCAGGCCCATCGAGCTATATGGAACACTTCAGTGGTGACTCCTAAGGAAACCGCCTCTGTGCGCTTTTTAAGAAGACACCGTTCTCTCCAGGCAAGTGCAGGTCCACAGCAGGGTTTAGCTAGTGAGGATAATGTGAAAGTGAGCCCCAGGTCCCCAGGGGCTGAGAGCCCTGCGGGTGAGTGGCAGCTCTGCCCTCTGGGTGAGAAGGGCCCTGCGTTCAAGGACGGCACAGGAGAGACTTCGCAGACCCCTCGGTGATGTCCTGGAAAGGCGGCGGGGGAGGGGTAGAGAAAAGCCAGCGAGCGCTATGGGACGTCACTAACCGAAAGTGCTCCTCCGGCACACACACGCGACTTAGCTTCCTGTCGGAGAGCAGCACACCTCCCCATCACCACCACTCCTAGTCTGAGTCCTCAGTCGAATGCAATTGCCACATTTCACGAGTGGGGAAACTGAGGCCCGGGAAAGCAGCTCCTGCTTGCCTGAGGCGGAGGCTGTTGTCCGCCTCCCCGGGTAGCCTCAGGTGCATGGAGTTGGCGCAAGTTCGCCGCGACCCTCGCGCTCACGGAGAGCCGCGCCTTGGATGTCCTTAAACAGCCGCCGGGTCGGAGGCTTTAGGAACGCGGGCTGCCCTTGGAGAGGATGCTCGGATACCTCGGGGAGGAGTATGTGTGTCTCTTGCGGGAGAGGCATTAGAAGCCCTTTGAAGAAGAGGCTTCCTTCCCAGAAAATTAAAGCTCAGGACAGGCTGTGAGATGTCCCCTGGCGGCGCTCCTGCCCGCGCTTGGCGTCCAGAGCCCGCGGGCCGGGCCGGGCCCCAGCGCGGTCGCAGCCGACCTGGCTGAGCGGTCCCGCCCGCGCCGCCGCCCTCCGCGCGCTTGCCTGCCAAGGACCTGGAATCTGCAGGGAGCCGAGCCCGGCCCCGGAGGAGCGGAATCTCGTTGACAGCCCAGAACCTAGGAATTCAAGAGCAACAGATGGGAAGGAAAGAATGAGGGGGGCGGGGACGGAGGGAGGAATAAAGGGAGATGGAGAAATAAAGGGATGGGGGGTGGGTGGAAGGAGACGCAGAGAAGGCAGGAGAGCACGGAGGGCCTGGGGTGCATTAACTTTCATGGCGTGGTCAGGCAGCTAGACCCCTCTGTCCCCCTCCCCCATATTTCTGGGGTGTCTTTGATTAGCCCGTCTGTGTCAGTCTTGGCCCATTGTTTAAAACTGTTCTGGTGTTTTAGAGACAGGACCTCTCTGTCGACCGTGCAGCCCTGAACTCCTGGGCTCAAGCTATTCTCCTGCCTCAGCCTCCGCAGTAGCTTAGGTGTCTTGGTGCCTTTTCTGTTGCTTATAACGGAATACCTGAAACTAGGTAATTTATAAACAAAAGAAATGTGTTTCTTACAATTATGGAAGCTGAGAAGTCCAAGGGCTAGCCTTCATCTGGTGAGAACCTTCTTGGTGCTGAGACTCCTTGCAGAGTCCTCAGGCGATACAGGGTATCACACGGGGGTGGAGGAACTGAGCAGAGTGTACTGAAATAGCCCAGGTCTCTCCTCTCCTAAAGCCATCAGTCCCACTCCCAGGATTACTCATTAATCTATTAACCCATTAATACATGAATCCATGGGCAGAGCCCTCCTGACCCAATCCCTTCTTAAAGGCCTCACTTCTCAATACCACCGCATTGCATTTCAACATGAGTTTTGGATGGTGCAAAAGTTTAACCCATAGCAGTGTTCTTTCATTCATTCATTCATTGATCCAGTTCAGTTTTACAGATAGCAGGGCCTTGTGCCAGCCTGTCCTTGTAGAGCATAGACAGATAGACAGTGGTGAAATAAAATCCCAATACAAAATAAAAGGAGACAAAATGCCAAGATGGAAAAGGGGGAGGTGGCATCATATTTGGGGGATCACAGGACAAGGATGAGATAGCGTTTCTTCTTTTCAATTTTTATTTTGAAGATTTCAAACCTATAGAAAAATTGCAAGAAAATTGCAAAGACTATCTTTCTTTTTCTTTTCTTTTCTTTTCCTTTTTTTTTTTTTTTAAACAGTAGAGCAGTAGCTTTATGTAGAAGAGTAGAAAAAGAAGAGCTCCCTCTATGGAAGGGGGGAGGGGGCCCAAAGGAAGCTTGCCTTTTAAAAAAAAAAAAAACAAGAACTATCTTATTCCCATTACCTAGATTCTCCAGTTGTTAATGTTTTATCTTATTTGTTCTCTCCCTCTCTGCATTTTTTTTAGCTGCATCATTTAAGAGAAAGTTGCAGATATCATAACTCTTCATCCTTAAACATTTCGGCATACACAGTAGAACCCCTGTAGTTGATCACCTCCTTAAATCGACCTAATTTTCATAGACTGGATATGTACCACATGTCAGTACAGTAGACCCAGTTCTTTATGTCGACCAGCTTTGTATGTTGACTAGTTTGTTATAATCTCTTGAGTGGTGAATTTACAGAGGTTCTACTGTATATGCTAAGAACCAGGACTTTCTAGACAACCATAATGTCTTGTGTGATAAATTTAAGATAAATATACCAATTGCATCAATTCATAGACTATTATGCATATTTATATGTTGAAACATATACATATTTATATGTTGACGTTCTAACCCCCAGTACATTAGATTGTCACGGTAGTTGGAGGTAGGGCTTTTAAAGAGGTGTTAAGGGAAAAGCAAGTATTCAATGTGCTCAATACTAATATGAAACCAATAGACAAACACACACCCACACAAGAGAAAAACAGGATTAAAATCAAGTGGGGGGAAGAGAGTGGAGGGAGGGGCCAAAGAGGAGTAAGGAGGGGTATTGGTGTGCTCTTACCTAACGGGATTACAGGCGTGAGCCACCATACCTGGTCCAGGCAGTCTTTTATTACTATTATCATCATCATCATCATCATTATTGGTACATTAGAGTTGTATATCTTTATAGGACATGTGCAATGCTTTGATACAGACATACAACATGAATTGATCAAATCAGGGTAATTGAGGTATCCATCACCAAAGGCATGTAACATTTCTTTGTGTTATAAACATTCCAACTCCACTCTTTTAGTTATTTTAAAGTATACCCTAACTAATTATTGATTACAATTACTTTTTGGGGTTATCAAATATTGTTCATTCTAACTATATTTTTGTGCCCATTAACCATCTCACTGTATTCCCTACTCCCCACTACCCTTCCCAGCCTCTGATTTCCATGAGATAAATTGTTATTAATATTAACTTCCACAATGAGTGAGAACATGTGAGATTTCTCTTGCTGTGATTGGCTTATTTAATTTAACACAATATTCTCCATTTCCACCCATGTTGTTGCAAATGGCAGTTTCATTTTGTGTGTGTGTGTGTGGCATATAATCCATTGTATATCTACCACAATTTCTTTATCCAGTCATCTGTTGATGGACTCTTAGGTTAATATCAGACCTTGGTTATTGTGAATAGTACTACAATAAACAAAGGAGTGTAGTACTTTTTCGATACAATGACTTTACTTCTTTTGGATATGTATCTAGCAATGAGATTGCTGGGTCATATGGTTGTTCTATTTTCAGTTTTTAAAGGATCCTTCATACTGTTCTGCAAAGCAGTTTCACTAATTTACATTACCACCAACAGTGTATCAGTTTTCCACTTTCTCCACATCCTCACCAGCATTTATTATTGCCTGTCATTTTGATGAAAGCCATTTTAAGTGGGGTGAGATATCTCATTGTAGTTTTGATTTGCATTTCTTCCATGACTAATGACATTGAGCATTTTTCATATATCTGTTGGCCATTTGTCTGACTTCTTTTGAGAAATATCTATTTTGATTCTTTGCCCATGTTTAATCAGATCGTTCAATTTCTTCCTATTGAGATTTTGGAGTTCCTTGTATTTCTTGTGATTAGTGCCTTGTTAAATGGGTAGCTTTCAAATGTTTTCTCCCATTCCATGGGTTGTCTCTTCCCTTTATTGATAGTTTACTTGGGTATGCGAAAGCTTTTTAGCTTGATGTGATTCCATTTGTCTAATTTTACTTTGGTTGCCTGTGATGTGGGGGTATTACTCATGAAATTCTTGCCCAGACCCATGTCCTGAAGTGTTTCCCCAATGTTTTCTTTTAGTTTCAGGTCTTGGATTTAACTCTGTAATTCATTTTGATTTGATTTTTGTATGTGGTGAAAGATAAGGGTCTAGCTTCATTCTTCTACATTTAGATATCCAGTTATCCCAGCACCATTTATTGAAAAGATTGTCTTTTCCCCACTGTATGTTCTTGACAATTTTGTTAAAGGTAAGTTCACTAGAGATATGTGGATTTATTTCTGGGTTCTTTATTCTGTTCCATTTGTCTATGTGTCTGTTTTTGATGCCAGTACCATACTACTTGAGTTACTATAGTTCTGTAGTATAATTTGAAGTCAGGTAAGGTGATTCCTCCCATTTTGGTCTTTTTGCTCAGGATAGCTTTGGCTATTCTGGGTCTTTTGTGGTTCCTATAACTTTTAGGATCATATTTTCTATTTCTGTGAAGAATGTCATTGGTATTTTGATGGAGATTGCATTGAATCTGTAGATTACTTTGGGTAGCAGGGACATGTTAACAAAATTGATTTTTCCAATCCATGAGCATAAAATATCTTTCCATTTTTTGTGTGTCCTCTTTAGTTTCTTTCATCTATGTTTTATGCTGTGGTTTTCACTGTAGGAATATTTGACTTCTTTCATTAAGTTTATTCCTAGGTATTTTGTTTTATTTGTAGCTATTACAAATAGGAGTACTTTCTTGGTTTTTTATCAGATTGTTTGCTATTGGAAAATAGAAATGCTACTGATTTTTGTATATTGATTTTATATCTTGCACTTTACTGAATTTGTTTAGCTCTAATAATTTCTTTTGTGGAGTCTTTAGGTTGACATGATATAAGATCATAAATGCCTTGAGGCTGCCTTGTTTAGGTTAAATCTGGTGTTCTACAACCTTTTTGTCCTTGAATATTGATATCTTTCTCTATTTGGAAAGTTTTCTGTTATTCTTTCTTTGAATACGTTTTCTATCCCAATCTCTTTTCTACCTTTTTTTTAAGGGAAATAAATCTTATATGTCCCTTTGAGGGTATTTGCTAGATCTTGTAGGCGTGCTTCATTCTTTTTTCTCTTCTGACTATGTATTGTCAAATAGCCTGTCTTCAAGCTCACTTGTTTTTTCTTCAGCTTGGTCTATTATGCTGTTGAGAAATTCTGATGGATTTCTCAGTTTGTTAATTGAATTCTTAAGCTTCAGTATTTCTGCTTGATGTTTTTTATTATTTCAATCTCTTCCTTAAATTTCTCTGATAAGTACATGAATTCCCCCTGTGTTGTTTTGAAGTTCATTGAGCTTTATCAGGATAACTATTTTGAATTTGTTGTCTGAAAGATCACCTATCTCTATTGCTCCAGGATTGGTCACTGGTCTCATATTTAATTGTTTAGTGAGGTCATGTTTTCCTGGGTGTTCTTGATGTTTATGGGTATTTGTTGATGTCTAGGCATTGAAGAGTTAGGTATTTATTTTAATCTTCACAGTCTGGGTTCATTTGAATCCATTCTTCTTGAGAAGGCTTTCCAGGTATTCAATGGGAATTGAGTGTTGTGATCTAAGTCCTTGGTCGCTGCCACCATATTGTCACAAGGGGTGCCCCAACCCCAATAATGCTATGGCTCTTCCAGACTCCTGGTTGCCCTGCCTTGGTGGACTTGGATAAGAAATGGGAGCGTTACCTGGATTCATAGGCAAAGTCTCTTACTGTCTTCTCTCACTGTGATGAGCTGCTGGAGTTGGAGGAGGATTGATGTGTGTACTCACTATGGCCACCAGCACCACATCACACCTGAAGTCAGCCCAGTCTTATCTAAAGGTAATAGTGACTGTTGCCTGGCTACCTCTTATGTCTATTCAAAGCCCAAGAGCTCTCCAGTCAGTAGATGGTGAATCCCACTAGGGCTAGATCCTTCCCTTCAGGGCAGCATGTTTCCTTCTGGCCTAGGTTAGATCCAGAAACACCTTCCAGGAACTGAAGCCTAGACTCAGGGACTTTAGGAATCTGCTTGATGCTTTATTTTACTGTGGCTTAGGTGGTACTCAAGTTGCAAAACAAAGTCCTGTGAATTCTTCCTTTTCCCTTCCCCAAGTGGAAGAAGACTTTCCCTGGGCCACACTCCCCAGAGTTAGTGGAGGAGTTACATAGGCACTGGCTTGGCCACTGCTGGTGTCTCACTAGGTCATGTGCACCCCAAGTCCACTGACTCTGAGCCAGCACAGTTGCAGGAATTGCCCAAGGACTGCAGTCCTTGTGACCTGACCGCTTTATAAGTTTAGTCCAAGCCCCTGGCTGCTTCTTGTCAGCTGGTGGGGGACTAGTTGGAACTTGGGTTTCAAAGCAAAGGATTTGTCTCTGGTCTGGCTAGTCAAAATGCTCCTTGCTTGGTTACTAGCAGAATTCTGCCCTGTGCTCTCTTCTCCTGTGCCAAGGAAGCTCTGAGTTTCAGTGCAAAGCCTCACAATCACTTCACTGTCCCTTCCTGGCACACAGATTGTCTCTCCATTCTGTCTGTGGGGCATGAGGGAGGGGTGGTGTAGGCAATGCAAGAATGTTTTTTCTGCTCTCTCCAGTGTTTCTTACTTTGATATAATCCTGAGGCCAGGTAGTAAGATTACTCATCTGATGTCTGGTTCTGAAGGTCCTTGCTTATGTGGATAATCGTTGAGTTTAGTGTTCATGCAGATGGACCATTGCTGGAGCTTTCTATTGTACCATCTTGCTTCCCTCCTTCCATAAATTTCTTGATTAACCTGATAGAACCCACTTTAATATTTAGGGCTAGAGTACTGCATGAGTGATGTTGTGTGGAGGAGGTGGACATTAAAAACCAGCAGGCGGCAATCTGAGCAGAAATGACAGAAGTTGCCCTTCACAGAGCACCTACCATGCAGCCAGTGCCTCTCTGGGCATCTTGGGTGTCATGTACCACAGAAGGAGGGAGGGCAGAGGAGGCCTGTGGTTGGGGCAATGGTAAGTAGTGACAGGGTAGCTGTAGTCACACAAAGGGAATGGGAAGGGGCAGAATGGGGAGAAGGGATTTAAGAATGAGAAAGGTTGATTGAGGCCAGGATATAGGAGATGCTGAATGCCAAGTGAAGCCACCTGGTTTTATACTAAGGCCTTGGAAACCTCTGGAGGTGTCAGAGGCACGCTGGGTCAGAACGCCCAGAGTTATCTCAAGGGACACTTCCTGGTTCTGTTATGTTCCCTAGAGAAGGGCAAAAATAATAGCAAATACCATCTCAGGTTTGAAACACCTTACTGATATTGCTGTCTTATTATTATTATATAACTATGAACTGTACTTCCAATCCATGACTTCATTTTATGCAACTTGGCTTACTTGTAATGTCCCAGTTTCTGTGCAGCCTTGGCCGGGAGAAAAGAGGTCTGAGTTCCCACTCTTGGGAAGGCCATTTAAAGCCCTGTGTGTCAGATTCCTCACCTCTAAAAGGAGGGAAGCTCCAGGAGATGCCTGAGGCCCCTTCTGGCTCTGAAATCTTATGCTGCTACCAATGTAGAGCAAGACTTCCAACGGAAATCTAATGGGAGCCATATATGTAATTTCAAATTTTCTAGTTGCCATATTTTTAAAAAGTAAAAAGATGTAGATAAAAGTAACTTTAATAATGATTTTATTTAAACCTATATTTCCAAAATATCAGCATCTCAGCCAGTAACCAATGTTTAAAAAATCATAATGAGATATTTCACATTCTTTTTTTCCGACAAGGTCTTCAAAATCTGGTATATATTTTATACTTCCAGCATATCCCAGTTCAGATACTAGATGTCTGTGGAAATACTTGATCTGTTTTTAGATTTCATAAAGTATGCAGTTGTAAAAGTAAAAGGTATAACCCAGATACGTAAGTTGTTCCAAACATACTTTTAAATTTTTCCATTGGCTGAATCGAGCATTGGATTCCCCCCCCCTTTTGTTTTTAGTTAATACGCAGTAATTGTACATATTTATGGGATACAAAGTGATATTTTGATAGGTGTATACAATGTATAATGATTACAGCAGGGTATTTAGCCTATCTATCACCTGAAACATATATCATTTGGTTGTCTTGGGAACATTCAAAATTCTCTTTTTGCAAATACACAATAAATTATAGTTAACCATATTCACCCTACAGTGCTGTAGAACTCTGGAGCTCATCCCTCCTACCCAGCATGGGTTTTTAAATTAAAATTAAATAAATATACAGCTTCAGCCTTCTCTTGAACCAACCGCATTTTGGGGGCTGTGCTGCAGCATGTGGCGTGGATAGCAGGGATTGTTGTATGGGACAGTGTGGGGGCCTCGGCAGTGTGGGCCTCCTCCCCTCTGCTCATAACCCTGCCCCAGAGCACCTGACTATCTCTTGTAGAGCAGGAGATGGGAGATGTAGCAAGATGTCACAGATAATGTCAATTCAGGCAACACCTGCCCACCACCTTGCTGTCTACGTGCTAAGGTGAAGCCAGAGAAGAGGCCAACCTACCTGGCACATGGAATGGTCTCCAGCCCCTTTCCACAGAGCTGCCAACGTTTCTGCAGGCAGAGGCCACGTTTCCAGCTCAGATGCAAAAGGCATGAGCAGGCGACTGAGCTTCCTTTCCTTACTCAAAGGAATGCCCGCTGGGCAGCCAGCCGGGCCACAGCCCAGACTGTACGTGTCACTTAGGGGATTTGGACTTTATTAGCACAAGTCAGATGCAGAGTAATGGTGGCGATGTGGTGGGGACAAAGCTGCAGGGCACAGTGGGTGAAGAATTAGCACCAGCAAACGAGGCCTGGCAAGAGAAGGAAGTATGCTCTTCACGCTCTGCCCTCTATCATGGATACTGAGAGAACTTCTGGGTTTCAGAAATACCACCTGGAACCTCACAGGTCTGCATGAGAAGAAGCTTCAGAGGGTACCACCAGGATGTCTTTTATGCTTCCTAGAACTGTGGGGAAAGTTACCACTAGCAAGGGTTTCTCATGCTTGTTATCATCATCATGGAAAAATTGAAACTCAAATAAGTAACTTGCCAAATAAAGTCATTCTCCTCCAAAGCTGAAGTTCAAGCTCAAGTCTGTTTGACTCCAAAGCCTGCACTCTTTCTATTACTGACCCTAATAAGAACAGGCAATGCTTATGGAATGGTGCTGTGTGCCTGGCACTATGCCAGGTGCTTTATAAAAACAAGCTCATTTCTACTCACAATATTTCTGTGAAAAATTATTTCTTGCCTATTTTACAAATGAGGAAAACTGAGTCTCAGAGAGATCATGTAACTTGCCCAAGGTCATGAAACTTCTAAGTGACAGAGCTGAGATTTGGACCCGACTTCTGCACTCATGCACTGAGCCATGACAAATGACAAAATGCCGCTTAGTAGACAAGAATGCTTATGCTGCCAGACACTGCAGATGTCCTGCTCTGCATCCTTCAGGGCCACCTCTGAGCCCACAGCAGACCCACCTCAAGTCCCTGCATCTCTGCTTCTCTGCCTGAGGCTTTCTGGGGTGCTAGGGGACTAGGGGGACTTACCCTCAGGCAAGTATTAGTTTCTCACGGCTACTATAACAAAGTTCCATAAACGAGATGGCTTAAAACAACACAGATGTATTTTCTCACGGTTCTGGACACTAGAAGTCTGAGATCAAGGCATCGGCAGGGCCTTTCTCTGTCTGGAGGCTCTGGGGAGGATCCCACCTCGACTCTTCTACCTTTTGGTGGTGGTTGTGAGTCCTGGCCATTCCTCGGTCTGTGGCCGAACCCTTCCCATCTCCAGTCGTCCCCCCCGACCCCCTCTGCGTCCCCCCGCCATCTTCTCTGTGCCTCTCGTCTTTGCATCTCCTCTCCTCTCCTGTACAGACACCCATCTTATGAGATTGACGGGCCACTCTACTCCAGTCTGACCTCGTCTCGACCAATTACATCTGCAACAACTTTATTTCCAAGTAAAGTCACATTCTGAAGTTCTGAAAAGAACATGGGTTTTGGTGGGACATTATTCAACCTAGCATGAGGCACCCCTCAACAATGGGAGAGATGATTGGATCAACAAATGCTCCAGCCACCCTATCCTTGGGCAGCACAATTCCAAGGTGTTCCCATGATGTTCTGGAGGTTCCCCAGTGACACTGAGCTTCAGCTTCACACAAGAACCCTCTCTTTGTTGGGATCTGCTCAGTTCCCATCATGTCCAGTGGTACTCAGGACCCCTCTCTTTCTTGAGTTCTGCTGTGTCTCTGACCTCTGACAATCACACCCAGACTGTCATGGTCATGGGAGCAGCGCCCCTAACTTCCCTCCCAAGTCCTCGGGCTTACCTCCTGGTACTGAGCCCTGACAAAGTAATGGAGATGCTGCCTGGTTGGAGAAGCACCACCGATGTGGCAAGGTCCTACCCAAAAGCAGAATATGGGACCCCAGCCTCCCTCAGGATGCTAACAGAGCTACGGGCCTTCCCTCACAACTTAATCAGGCTGAATCCTCTGTATTTTGGTTTGTTGCCATGAAAATGAGCAGGATGCAGGTGCCCGTTTCACTACGACAAAGTCACTGTATTTGAGAGCATCAGATAGGCCAGGGTTTCTCAATCTTGGCACTTTTGACATTTGGGCCAGATAATTCTTTGCGGGGGTGGGAGAGGGCTGTCTTGTGCACAGGATGGATGTTCAGCAGTATCCCTGGCCTCTACCACTACATGCCAACAGCACACCCCGCCCCCAAGTTATGACAACCAAAGATGTCTCCAGACATTGACAAATGTTCCTGGGTAGCAAAATCACACGCAGGTAACAACCACCGAGATAGACTAACCTCAATACACTGACTCTCTCCTCCGAGGTCCTTAAAATCTGAGGTCATTTTATTTTATTATTTTAATGATTGTAGGTTTTTTAAATGTATTTACTATTGCCTGATTTCAATATAAGAAAAGCCTACAAAGGAAAAAACAAGGACTAGAAGGGAAAGCTAATCGTGGTTGTCTCTGAATGCCAAGTAGTGGGTTTGTGAGTGGATCGCCTTTCTTTTCTACTTCCCCTGGGTTTTTCTTTTATTTGTTATGTTGAGCATGTATTGGTTTTATAATTGAAAAAAATCTATTTGGTGACTAGAGTATTTTTATATTGAATACAATAGTATTCACAGTATTACACAGAGGATAAAAAGCAAACCAACAAATGAAACTAGCTCTAAAGACAATAAAAGTAAGGTAATAAAGGGGAAAGAGTGAATCCCATTACTTCCACTCACTTAACCAGCCGTTGGTGTGCTGTTAATTAACATCTATCTTGCTAGACTGAGCCCAGGCTGAATGCAGAATTGTGTATAAAACATCTAGAATAGCAGGGATTTAATAAATGGGGGCTCCCTCCCAGTTCAAGATTCTGAGTCCCTCTTTATTCTACATCTGTGCTGCTGCGGAGTCCTCTCTGTGGACAGTCACCAGAATGCCCCAGGAAGGCCCAGTGGAGCTTCCCCTGGTTAAGTGGCTCTTTTCTGAACACTTCCAGACTCAGAGACCCTTCTAAGAGGAGGAAAATAATAAGAGTTATCATTTATCATTACTATTGTACCCCATGTTTTTTACAAGTGGCCTTTCTTCTTCTTAATAACCCTAAGAGGTAGAGAGAACAATCCCTTTTTCAGAGATGGGAAACCAAGCTCAGAGAGGTCACGCAGCTTGTCCAAGGCTACACAGCTGATACACAGCAAGAGTTAGCATCAAATGGATCAACTCCAGATAAGTATAAAAAGAACATAATGGCAGCTAATTATTAATTTTTTTTTTTGAGACAGTCTTGCTCTGTCACCTCAGTAGAGTGCCTTGGCATCACAGCTCACAGCAACCTCAAACTTTTAGGCTTAAGCAATTCTCTTGCTTCAGCCTTCCAAGTAGCTGGGACTACAGGCACCCGCCACAACGCCGGCTATTCTCTTGTTGCAGTTGTCATTGTTGTTTAGCTGGCCTGGGAGGGGCTTGAACCCTCCGAGTTTGGTGCATGTGGCTGGCGCCGTAACCACTGTGCTATGGGCACCGAGCCCTAATTATTAATTTTTAAAAAACTATCTACTTCAGGAAATTTCAGATGTATATAAAAGTAAGAAAAGATAGTACAGGAAAACTTCATGTCTCCATCACTTAGATTCCATAAATACTAACACCTGACCAACCTTATTTTATTTATGGTCCCATCTGCTTCTTTCCCACTGCCATCTTCAATCTTCTGGAGCAAATCTCAGGCATCGTATAATTTCATCTCTAAATAATTCAGTATGTATCTCTGAAATATATATATTCTCTTTTCCTAAGTCATAATTCCAATGTCACACCTTTCAAAATTAACAATAAGAGTTTAATATTATATTATCAGCATTAAAATTTCTCCCAATTGTCACATAAATGTTACAATTTGTTTGAGTCAGGATCCAAATTACATCCAGATGTTTCTTTAATTTATTTTAATCTGTAGATTCTTTCCCCATCTCTTCTTTTCACCCCTTAGGAAATTGAATCATTGTCTTTTTTTTTGTAGAGACAGAGTCTCACTTTATTGCCCTCCATAGAGTGCTGTGGCATCCTAGCTCACAGCAACCTCAGACTCTTTGGCTCAAGCAATTCTCTTGCCTCAGCCTCCCGAGTAGCTGGGACCACAGGCGCCCCCCACAACGCCCAGCTAATTTTCTATTTTTGCAGTTCTGCCGAGGCCAGGTTTGAACCCGCCACCTTTGGTATATGGAGCTGGTGCCCTACTCGATGAGCCACAGGCGCTGCCCCTGAATCATTGTCTTACAGAGTTTCTATAGCATGGATTTTGCTGCTTGCATCCCTGTGGTATTACTCAACATGTTCCTTCAAAACGCATTTTTCTTATAAATTAGTAGTTCTAGCGGTTTAGTCAGATTCAGGTTTGATTTTGTGTCAAGAATACATTATAGGCTGGGTGCTTGTACCTCAGTGGTTAGAGCACTGGCCACGTGCTCCGGGGCTGGTGGATTCAAACCTGGCCCAAGCCTGCTTAACAAAACAAACAAACAAGAATAGCCGGGCGTTGTGGTGGGTGCCTGTAGTCCCAGCTACTAGGGAGGCTGAAGCAAGAGAATCGCTTGAGCCCAAGAGTCTGAGGTTGCTGTAAGCTATGATGCCACGGCACTCTACCAAGGGCAACAAAGTGAGACTCTGTCTCAATTTAAAAAAAAGAATACGTTATAGATGGTACAGTGTACTTCCATTGGCAGACACACAATATCTGTCTCTTAATTCTCTCTTTGAGAAATAAGCAGCCTTTGCCGATCATGACCCAGATCAATAGCCCACAAATTTTGTTACAAAAAATTTGGGATTACAAAAGGGCGATATTCTAAATCTATCAGTACTTTCCATTGTTAGCTGGAATATTTCTATTAAACAAAATTTAGGGAGACACCTGTGGCTCAGTGGGTAGGGTGCTGGCCCCATATACCAAGGGTGGCAGGTTCGAACCCACCCCTGGCCAAAACTGCAACAAAAAAGGGGGGAGTGCAGTGCCTTGTGGCTCAAGGAGTAGGGCACCAGCCCCATATGCCAGAGATGGTGGGTTCAAACCCAGCCCCGGCCAAAAACTGCAACAAAATAAAAAATAAATATAAAAAAAACATTAACCCTCATCATGAGATACAGTTCACCGGAAAAGCAAGATGAATGCTTAATTCTCTATGGCCAGTCTTCAAAATAAAGATCCTTGGTATCATCCAAAGGCAATGAGTAAGTTCTGCTATTGCTTTGTGTTTGCTTTGGGATCGTTACCAGGTGGTATCTGTATTGTTAACTCTCCGATATAACTAAACCTTACATGTTTTAGTCCATTGCCGTCATTATTCTAATTAATGTTCAAATTATCTGAAGTTTTTCCTTTTTGTTCTTTGTTCTTAAGTACCAAGGGGATTATTTGATTTTCACAGGTTTGGTAGAATTTCCTTGTGAAACCACTTGGACCTAGTGCTTTTTGTGTGGGAGCTCTTTACTGACTTTCTCTCCTTCTTCTATGATAATTGGTCTGTTAAGACTGTGTGTCTCTACTAAGACCACTTTAGGTAGGTTGTATTATTCTGGGAATTTATCTGTGACATCTAAGTTTTCAAATACTGTTGCATACAGTTAAGAAAAATAGTCTTCTATGTTTTTAGTTTAGATCTCCTCTGATATGATGGTTATGCCCACCCACAGCCGCTATTTCTAATTCTGTGTGTCTATGCTTTCTCCCATTTATTACCTTGATTATTCAGCTGGTGGTTTGTATACTTTGTTGATTGTTTCAGCCTTAGGTTCATTTATCAGTTCTACTTTCTAACTCATTCATTTCTGCTTTCATCTTTATTAATTCCTTCCTTCTAGATTCTTTTCGCTTCCTTTGTTGTTCTTGCTTTTCAAATGGGGGATTTGATTCGTTTGTTCTCCTTTTCATTGATACGGGTTATTTAATGCTAAACTTTTTGCTCTATTTGCTAGAGATTAATAGCACAGACTTAATTGTCTTCCTATTACATTCTTTTCAAGAAATTCTGTCACTTTGTATTGTGCTTCTATTCCCAACTCGTATCTGCTTATTCACATTTTTTAAAACGTGAATTTTTTATAAAAATGAAAGTTTTAAAAATTTTCAGATTGTCTTTGGAGTTTTTTTATTTTATTAATAATTATTATTTTTATTCTATTCTGATAAGAGAGTGTTCTTTTCATTCTTTAAAATTTACTGAGTTTTTCTTTGTGGCCCAAAGTGTAGTCACTTGAGAAGGTGTTTGCTGTTAGAATCCAGATTTCTACATGTGTCTGTATAACCTGCCTCATTGGCTACGTGTAGGATTTCCTACATCCTTACGAAGAGAGAGGGATTGAAATCACCTATTATTTGGACTTCTCTTGCCGCGTATCTCCAATTGGTAGGTGCATAAATGTTAATGAGTAATACACCTTCATTGCGAGTTGCTGCCTTTAGCATTTTAAAATCTCCTTGCTGTTTCTTTTAATGCTTTTTGGTCTGAATTAAATTTTAATTAGAGTTTGTTTTAATGTCTTTGTCTATCCTTTTGTTTTGAACTTTCAGGACCTCTTTGTTTTAAGCGTGTCTCTGTGTAGAGCAGCATGTTGAATTTTGCTGTATTCGCCAATGTGGAAATCTTTTTTTAAAATAGGTAAATTAAGTCCATTTACATTTATTGGTATGGCTGGTATGTTTGACCTGGGCTCTGTCATCTTACTTTATCTTATGACTAATTTTTAACGTAATTTCTGTCCTCGAAACTTTCCTTCCAGCCTCGTAATCCCTTTACTGGGCAAAATTCCACATGAGTCGCTTTTGTTTCCACTTCCTTCGTGCTATTTTGGATGCTATTTTCTAGTTCACAACGATCATATATCCATCTTGTGACCCGAAAGCTTGGAAACCTCAGCCTGTTGAAACACTTAGAGTCAAAGCATTAGCCCGCCGCTGTGTGTTCCATCACGAATGAAGGAGTTGTTTAGAGAGACTCACCCAGGCTTGCTTGACATAGACATGAACCCGGAGTTTGGAAATTAAAAGACAAAGGGTGTTAGGAAAGCAGAGAAATGCTTCTGGGAGCGTTTCCCCTAACTTAATGAATTACTAGGAGATTTGTAGCTGCCCAGCCTGTGCGGGTAAGTCTTTCAGCATGTAGACCCAGAAGTGTCATGGGCTTACTCCACTATATACACGCTGCCCTTTCTGTGAACTGCGACACTTCCTGTCACCAGTTTATTTTCACTTCTATCCTGGCAGCTGTCCACTGCAATCGGCATGCATTTGAAATCATTTGCTACTTACTTGGGAATTCACACTAGGGAGAAAAGGAAGAAAATAACCATTCCTGGGGACATCACATTGTCATGAATTTGAAAGAAAAGTCAACATTGAAGAAAGCTCATTTTCAGGTTTTTTTTTTTTTTTTGCGCCCCCCAAATGACTCTAGATTAAGATACCCAAAGAATGTCAAATAAACTGCAAGAAAAGGGAAAGAAAAGTTCAAGTCGATTGTGGGAGGTGCCTATAATGAGGCTGCGATCCCTCTGCTAGCCCTGCACCAGCAAGGGGCTCTGCCACTCACCCTCCCTCTAACTCCTGTTCTCAGGTTCAGCACCGACTCACCCAGCAGTGGCGGAAGCTGCGGTGCTCAGGATTTTCTTGGGATTTTCTGGAGAGCTTTGATTTGGCCCCAGATGTTTGGGTTTTGTTGTTTGTAAACTAGAAACACAGGAAGTTGAAGCTGGGAAGAACCCTCATGGAAACCATGTTAGAGCTTTGGTTCAAATCATAGTTCTGACACTGTGTGGCCCCTCTGAGCCTCAGTTTCCCCCTCCAAACAACTGAACTAATGTTAGTCAGTGGTTCTCAAACTGTGGTCCCTAGATCAGCAGCAGCAGCACAGGGGAAGTCATTAGGAAGGCAAATTATCAGTCCTCACTCAGGGTCCACTGAGGGCTGGCCCTGTGATCTATCCCCTAAAAAACCCTCTGGGTAATTCTAGTGGTCACTAAAGTCTGATAAGCACTAATGTAAGTAGAGCATCTAGCACAGACTCAGCAACATAGCAAGTCCTAGATAAGCTTCCAAGAGACAACCAGAATTGGCTTTTGTGTATTTCCTCCTATGTTTTTTAATGTGCATAGATATAGGTATGCAATGTATATAAAATATGTATAGGATAGGTATTGTCATTCGTATATGTATAATGTGTGTATATCTATAAATACAGTAACACAAAATTGACATCACGTTGAATAAATGGATTTAAAAGTCAAAAAGTACTACTAAGTTTATATAATTTTAAAATAGCCCCATCTCTTCCTACTCCCAATTCCCAGAAGTACTTTCTTTTTTTAGCTATTTCTTATATTTTATTCTATTTTGGATAAGTAATAGTTTATAGTACTCTTTCTTGTTGTTCTCAGGTGGGTTTTTGGTTTTATTTATTTATTTAAGACAAGGTTTTACTCTGCTGCCCAGGCTAGAGTGTAATGGCATCATCGTAGTTCACTGCAACCTCAAACTCCTGGCCTGGGATTACCAGTGTGAGCCACTGCGCGTCGGGCCAATTTTTTCAGTCTTAAAAATTATCAATTGGGGGCGGCGCCTGTGGCTCAAAAGAGTAGAGCGCCAGCCCCATATGCCAGTGGTGGTAGGTTCAAACATAGCCCCGGCCAAAAACTGCAAAAAAAAATTATCAATTGGCTTCCAACAATGGAGACTAAGAATTTAGTTGCTGCCTAATTTCTTAGTAGCTCACTGTGTAAAGTTTGATAACATGTAATGTTTATCAAGTACTTGTTATATGGCAGGTATATGATAAATGTGTGTATATGAATAGATTATTTGTTCTTAAATATATTCTTATTTTCTTCTTAAAAATGAGAAAATGAAAATTCAGACACTAGCCCCCCAAAATGCACGCACTCACTGTAGTGGATATGTTTTGAAGTACCTCATTTTACATTGACTTTTTCTTTTTTTTTGAGACAGAGCCTCAAGCTGTCACCCTGGATAGAGTGCCGTGGCATCACAGCTCACAGCAACCTCCAACTCCTGGGCTCAAGCGAGTCTCCTGCCTCCGCCTCCCAAGTAGCTAGGATTACAGGCGCCCGCCACAACGCCCAGCCATTTTTTGGTTGCCGTCATTGTTGTTTGG